>JAGDQP010007711.1:0-66057 GCA_022664845.1 Lepisma saccharinum | reverse complement strand
AATTGATCATATGTCGTATATTAAATTAATCAATTTTTTTAACAACCTTTGGGGAATAATGATATGACCCAATGATCTTATCATTGTTCAATCAAATGATTTCTTTAATTAATATTTAATTGATATTTTCATTGTTTTTAATTGTTTCTGGTTTTGAATTACTTATAATTGATCAAATATCGATGTGTTTGTGTTTTCCGGGTTGCCTATGTATTTCTGGTAGTTCACGACTCACGAGAACAACAGATAGCGCCATAGTTCTCATTGGGACTTTTGAGTGAGTACAAGTTCTAAATAAATGTTCGAGAGAAGTTTTGTTTTTGAATATCGATACCACAATAGTAATTGTTAATTTGTGTAATTGTGTATAAAGATGTGAATCTCTTTAACAGTTATTTCTTGTAAAAAAGTTTTACCGTAATGAAATGTATTCCATAGGAGCTTAAGAAGCCATGTTGGGTTTCTTCAGTCAGAGATACCTCATGTAGAGGCAATTCTCTTTAATAATTAATGTTTGAACTTTAAACCTTCCTTTATTTTATCGCATCAAGGAGAATTATTGATTAATCTTCTGGCCGCTGAAAAGCGCCGAAACATTGACCAATAATAAGCTCTATAGTCGTAGCGTGACTGATGTAGCCCACACTGGTGTACAGATTTGGGGCACTCAAGTACCGCACAATAACATGCCCTGAGATTTACACGAATAAAGGTGACTTTGTATAAAAGCGAAACCTATCAAGATAGAGACCGCTGCACAGCGACGACAAGAAGCAAAGCTGGTTCGTGGGAGAAGTCTAGAAGGACCATTTCAAGGGTGCCCAATGATAACATACTAAATTTCATATGGTGGCACAGCCTAAATACTCTAAATAGAGAATCACCGAACGGTCGTGGCTCAGTGGTCGAGCGTTGGCTTATCATTCGGGGGGGGTCTGGGTTGAATCCCAGCGGACGACCATCCTGACCGAGGCGTTTCCAGGGTTTTTCCTCAGGCGCACAGGCCAATGCCGGAATGGTATATTCAACTTCGGTCCTGGCCGACATTTTCCCGCATACTTTCCCGTCCCCTCTCCCGACCTGAGCCTTAGATTAGAGTTTGTATACGTCACGTAGAATATGGGAACATCCTTTTCTTCAACATTCTGTCCTGGTTTCCCAAAAAGATTTCTCGGGACGTTAACATGTCCCGTATTTTTTCTATTTCATATATCATAATCATTACGATTCAAAGCACTTTAAGATCTACCATATTGGAGTGACCATCCAAATTAATGTTTGCTTATCAAATCTTGATACAGAATTTGACCGTGAAAATGACATTGACATTAGACCATTTTGACAGGTATTCAAGGAAAGGGAAGAACAATATTTTTTATCGATTGCAATTGAAGGCATTGGAGTTAGCTGTTCAGCTCACGTACGGTACTTAATAGTGACATGCAATCTGGAGGGACAACTTGTCACAGAGGTCAAAATGAATGTTTGGTCCAAACAAGACCTCAAGTCATGTGGTTCGAGTTACAGTGTCTTGTAACGGGTGTAAAGAGAAGCTTAAATAGGCAGATGCGTTTTATTAATTGATATTGTTGTAAAGTCTCAGATCAGACCATTCTTTTGTAATCCTGTAATGGGAACTAGGAATCAGAATCTTAGTCAGTTGACAGATTCTCGACAATGTAATAGAACAATGAGTCATGAATTCACATGGTTGCACTTCACTCTCATCTTCTACATTCTAACAAGAGAAGTAAACCAACTTAAAATACAACTAAATATGAGTTATACTTGGCACCTGTGTGTGTCGGAAATGAAGCAGAACACAACAGGAACAGAACTATAGTGACAATCACATAATATGGTGAACTCAAACGACCTAATGTGCACTATGACCCAGGTAGTGGAGAAATATTGTTGAAGACCACTCTACTTCTTCATAGGCACAAGTTCACTATGAAAGCAAGTAAATCAGAAATGTATGCACAGCACAAAAATCAGAAAATGGGGACTCTAAAATTGTCCAGTAAAGTCAAGTCTACCGTATGGTTACTAAACTTACAGCTAAATATGTAGAAATAACAAAAAACTGTAATGGGTGCATAATCGGTAAAGTAAAAAGGTTATTGTTCTTAACGAGAAAATAGAAAACACTTCACTGAAAGATTACAATCGTCTATCAAATTCATAATTTATTTATAGTTGCTTGCATATTAATATCGATATAATCTGAGTCCTCGCATAGTTACTTAGAATTGAATAGCATTAACTTAAAATATTGCGTTTCAAGTAAGCATAAACAATAGCCACATTTCCTCTCAAGCACATGTTCCGAATTATACTAAGAGAGACTTTTTCTGTGTGCACTGCAGCTGAACCCAGAAACAAAAAGGCTGAGCAAACCTCTAAACTCTGCTATTATGGGATACGGCTTAGACACAGACGACAGACACATAACAGTTCGTTTCAGATTATAGCCGTTTGAAACCCAAGCTGCTATTGGCTCTCAAGGCGCTAATGAGAAAAATGTACACATATAATGACGTTTCCATAGATACGCGCGTAAATAATCAAGATAAATAACTAAATTCATTAAATTTGATGAAAAATCTCATCAAATGCTGAAACAAAAGCACAAAATTCAATCTATATTACAGAATTTCTCAATAAAGATATTTTTCTTTTGATTTTTAATGTGTAGATTGAATGTTCAATTCTTGTAGACCTATTTTGCTAAAATAGACCTATCATTAAGTCTATCTCGTAAGCTAGATTGCGCAGAATATGTTTTGGTAAAAACAAAATACTTGTAGAACCCTGAAGTAGAAATTGCTTAAAATAATGCTAGACGTTGAAAAAAGTAGAATAACTTCTAAATGCTCAGCAACAAATCCTGTGCTTCATGCAAGTGACCTTTAGATAACATTTGTTCAAGACTTGATCTGTGACTCGCAAAAGCCGGTGACAGTGATTTATGAACGAGTTCCTGTTCATTGATCCAAGACACATAACTAAAGTGATAGGTAACTGTAGACTTTCTTCTTGGCTTTCATTCCGAGGCCGATTCCTGGAGAACGATTCCCTTGAACCGTTCCGATTCTTTCGAGAGCATTGACTCTTTTTTCAACCTCCCGTTTGATCACAATTTTGCTTGTGAATATCGGACTCAGTTGTAACACACGTAGATGAACCAACTTCTGTTTGCTTCGAATTATCTATACTTTCTTGTTTCCCAGTAGTATTCCTCGAACTGCTTTGTAAACCAGAATCAATCTTACTATTCAGAAGCCGTAAATAGTTATCTCCGATAAGAACGAGACAATTTGCTTTCGAACTTTCATATTCTGAGAACTAAACTGCTTCCACCACTTCTTCATCTGAGTAAACACCTGCACCAAATGCGATGAATCATTTATAGACAAAGCTGTATTTCTATCATCTGGAGCTGCTGTAAACTCCTTAATAGAAATAAACGACCAGTCAGGAAAAAGCATTAGCAATGCCTCATTGCCTATTACAACATTACTTAACTCTTCCCGACCAGGAAGAGTTACCAGGAAGAAAAGAGAATATTGTTTAGACTGATGAACTACTGGCAAAACGATTGATCCTATCACATGCAATTCCGACTTATTTATCATTCTTAACACTTGTTTACTCGCTTTGAGATTCTCTATATCTCCGAGCTGTAACAATTGGTTCATGGAAATGATCGATCTGTCGTGAGCAGTATTAGGAATACACGGATTTCTTGACCTCTGATTTGCAAATCCAAATACGGTATCTTCGAATTAGTATCCTCTTCAACCTTTTCGTCTTGGACACACCCGTACATGAAAACACTGTTGAAACATCTTTCTATTGACGAAGATTGAGTCTCAGATGTTCCAGACTGCTGCGCTTGATCCAGATACTGTTGCACCAATGGAACTAAGTTTACCACACTCTGGTCTTTGTCTCCACCTCACCAGTCCTCCTGAATTTACCTTTGGACTGGCATATACGCCTCAAATGTCTGTTTCTTCTGCACGTTTTGCAGGCCAATTTCAAGGCAAAACAATTTTTGTACCTATTGGCATCCTGATGGGACCTACCACAACGGTAACATAGCCGCTTCCTTTTACTGACTACTTGCTTCGAAGAATTGCTGATCGGCAAAACCTGATGTACTTCTTCCGCTCTTGACGTGACATCCGTGGTAGATTTTAATTTGCTGAAGTATCTTGCGTCCTTATACAAGAGAAAGAAGACTGTATAATGAATCACCCGATGTTATAAGAAGTACCAGAAGATGTTATACCAGTAAGATGGGTAGGCCATGTAGCTCGGATGGGAGAAAAACAAAGACCTTGGTTGAAAAGCCTGACGGAAAGAGACCTTTGGGAAGACCAATACGACTTCGGGAGGACAATATTTGAAGTTACCTTCGAGAAATGGGTATTTCTGATGAAAACTGGCTTGATCTTGAAAATAATAGAATTCTATGGAGAACGTTTGTTACTGTGGCGATAAAATTGTGAGTCCCGTAAGCGATACAGTTAGTTTGTTAGTTCTTCAATGCACTGTTCATTCATAATAAACAGCATTTCCTTGCAATATTGTAACTTATTACTCCACGCTCCGTTTCCCAATGAATTTTTATTGTTTATAGTAGGAGAAAGCGTTATTTTTTCCTTTATTTTGGTGGTGGGTGTGTGTGTTTTTATTACTGAATGGAAGTTTACATTCCAAAGTATACATCCATGCAATTTATACACTGTTCCAAACTTTAAACTTGCTCTCCTGTAAAATTGCTATTTTGAACTTACACCACTTCCATGCCTAACAGCCCATATGCTGATGAGCTAAAGCTTTATAGAGATGTAAATAACTATATAGACAACGAATTATTGCAAGATGATCTCAACATTTTAACTGCATGGTGTACCAAGAATAAATTCGGTGTAAATGTTCTCAAAACTAAATTCATTAGCTACACTATTACAACGCATTACTATATAAGTAAGTATAAAATAAACAAAATGGATGGTAAACACTATCAAGGATCTTGGTACTCATTTTGATTTTAACAAAAATTTAATAATCATATCACAAGAATTACAGGTGAAGCTAGAAAATTAACAGGATATATTTTTAACCAATGGTATGAATTTAAGAACATTGAAACATATGTAACGCTTTACAAAACTCTTGCAATGGTAGAATTAGAATATGCTACGTCGGTGTGGAATGACTTGACGAAAAGTAGCAATAACATTATTGAATCTGTACAAAAATCTTTTATTAGACTGCTTCGTTACAAAGTTAACTTGTCATATTATTCGTACGACTACAGCTACTTGTGCGATACCTTTTAACTTGAAACTTTCGAGCAACGAAGGAAAAAACAGACAAAAAATTTTAGTCAAGATTTTGGATAATACAACTCCAAGTTCTTATTTTATAGAAAAACTCAGTTTTGTTATACCCTTGTGCAACACTCGAAAGCACAAGCTGGTAAAGCTTTATAGAGATGTAAAGTATTTAAGATGTAAAAGTACGGTACAACATTTGACAAAAGTACCGTACTTTTAAGGCTCAATCCAAGTGAGTTTTTCGGCCTTTTTCATTTTACGTCAATCACTCAAATTTCAGTAGACAGAAATTAACTTTCACGGACCGAAGTTCGTTTCGTCCTTCAATAATGAGCACAATCAGTTTTAATAAAATATTAATAGTAAACTCAGGATTGTGTGCAGACGCTTTTTGGACAGAATAATGTCCCAAAAGTGTTTGCACACAATCCTGCAGTTACTACTAGCATTTCATCAATACTAATTGTACTCATTCTTGAAGGACGAAACGAACTTTGGTTCGTGAAAGTTAATTTCTGTTTCCATCCACTGAAATTTGAATAATTGACGTAAAACGAAAAAGGCGGGAAAACCCAACTTGGATTGAGCCTTAAATCCAATAATTCGTAATTGTAACGAATAGTAAACCACCTCTACATTTGTCATTATGTTCTGCATTTATTTGATAATTTATATTTACTAAAAAGGTACTTGTAGTTGGTGATTCAGCTTAAATATGTATTGTATTGTTATGAAATCTTCACTTTTTTCAACTGCTCTGATTTCATAGTTCATTTCCTTTGTTATTTTGTATCCAGTTCTTCACTTGCATTTGTAACCAATATGTATTCTTATGTTGGAGTGCTATATTGGTATTGTACTGTTCATAACAATCTAATAAAGCTATTAAATTAAAATTAAATTATTATTATTATTAATACAAAATTGAGAGAATGTTAATCTTCACAAATAGATACAACCTTCAAGAACCTACGCGCCAGGTTTCCTGTACTGTGTCGCCATTTCTCAAGAAAATGAAACATCATCTTCAAGAAATGTTCCTATCCTGAAGAAATAATCAAATTGAGAGCTTTCGTCTGGTTACTGTGAATAATTGTTAGTTTTGTTCTTGATACAGTCATGTTGGACAACTTTGCATTTTATACTTAATACATTAAATAACATTCTTTGTTGATAATTTTGATCAACATTTGTTAAATTTAACAGTGTAATCATATTAGATGCGAGAAGAATAACCTCGAACATTACTGATTAGGTGGAAATCATGCTTGTAAGTGATATTTCTGAAAACAAGTCTTAATTAAGGAACGTACGCAGGGAAGTACCATTTGTCACCTTCCCGCGTTCACTGCAATCGAGGCTCCCGGCTCGCTGCAATCCATCTATGATTGTTACGAGTTCCAAAAAGCTGGGAAATCGGTTGCCAGTTGGTTTAGTAACTAGCGTGCCGGGCTGTTATCTAGGGTTCCAGGGTTCGATTACCGCCCAGCGCCAATTATTATTTTACAACAACACAACCTTATCTTTCTTTTCACTTTTCAATAATTGCTATATTTAGCTTCCATTTGAATTTTCAACATATTATACATTTCAAAAACAGTTTAGACTTTCATTCGTTATACCCATTTTCAAAATGTTACAAACCACAGTACATGGGTTGTTTAAAGTCAGGTTAGATTTGTTTTTCATTACACGCAAGTCACATCACGCTTAATCCAAAAAAAAGAGTAACATAATCACTTACTCTCAGTTGGGAATGTTACTTCCCTGAGAATGTCGTTTTCCTAATAATGCACTTTTAGAAATAGTTTCCAAAGTAGAACTCAAGCTACTCTATCATAAACACTTCGTAACCAATCCACTTTCCTATTCGAGGAATGTGAATTATATCTTCAGTCATCTTCACTTTAAACGATGTTAACCGAAAGAAGAACATGTTAACAAGTTTAGCAAAAGTAGACGTGAATCTGTGGACCATAAAAATTCCCCTTTTGGATAAATACTCAGTTATTCACCCAGAGTATCTTTAAAAATATATATACTCGGTATTTCACATCACTAATCACGTCATTATTTATTGAAATTCGTCATTTCATTGAACACACAATGTGTTAGGTCGAGCGGTATCTCCGGTCTGAGCCTTAAGTGCCTGAAGACCCAACATAAATTCGATATTCGAGTGGTATCTCGAGTTCAATTCGATTAAGGTTCTGAGCTTCAACTCTTGGTTCATTGATTCATTTCAATTGCAGAGAATTAAGATGATTTTCGACTTTGTATTGTAGTCAAGAGCAAATATATATGTATGTACTCCTATACATACCAAACTCTAAGAAATGCTTTAGTTCTTTCTTTTTTTTCACACTGTCACCGAATGAAACGAACAGGCATGGATCTTTCGAAGACAGAATTTCTGATTCTGATTTTTATGACTGCATATCCATGATTCAAAAAAAGCGACATAAGAACCCAATCTATATTCCAATGTATATGCCTAATAATTAAGTCAGTACCAAAAGTATTATTTTTCCCAAGTTAATGTCAGCAAATAAATTTCAAACATCCATTCATTCTAGTATTCAAATTCATATACGAAAACACACGCAAAAGATGAAACTATGCAAGGTGTGTCTTCAGTAAAAAAATCCTTTCGGCAGATATACAGGCTGAGGTAGATTTCGAAGTGCTTTTGATTGAATTTGTTGGGGTAAGTGCAGAATAAAAACACTTTAAGTAAACATACTTTTATCATTTTATTTTAATTATAAATAAGGTAACTAATTACCGTGCACACTTTTTGTTATTAGAACTGAATGCAGTGACATTCCAATTGAAATTAACAGGCCCAATGAAACTCGCCACCTTATATACCCTTAACGAATTATGAGCGCTATCGAGAAACTACTTATTGATTTATATATTAATCATCAAGAGTCTTTCAACGTTACCCTGCAAGACATGGTTTTAAAAATTTCGAATTCCCCCCCCCCCCCCCCCCCCCCCCCCCCCCCCCCTGAACCGTTAGTGTCACCGTAAACATCTTAGCGAGTACTATAATTTATGCAGACAAAGTTTCCTTATAAACTCCATAGGGCCTGATATATATTTTTCAAAATTTCAACCCCCTCCCACAACCACCACCTTGGGCCGATTTTGCTCATTAACGAACATAGCCGAGCGATTAAGCCTAAAAACAACATAATAAAATTTAGTTCAAATATCTTCAAAATTATGGTCACTAGCTTGTAAAATATATATATGTATATATGTATGACATGGTACCGATCTCAGTAGGTAGGTTTTTCTTTGAAATCTACCTAAAAGGTTTCCGAAAAAAATTTGATGATTGCAAAATATCTTCTTTAGGAATTGTTATTTACTCTAAAAGCTTTTCATAAGTTCATTTTAATAGAAAGTTAAAAGCAGGCAGCTTCATAAAATCGGAAAGCATTCACAAATACTGCTGTTGTTTACAACTTTCAGTCATCTTTACAAAATCGTCTTTTCCTGTATACCCTTCGGCTTCGGGTTATGTTTTCGAAACAATGTTTCTTTTACTTCCTTTTGACTTTCAAGACTTCACTTCTTGGGGAGGGCTCGTCACCGCAAATCTACTTTTGCAAAAGAGTTTCCAGTTACATAGAAAACCCGGGACAGGCCTAATAATTAAACTACGTCACTTAACTCATTTTAAATTAATTTGAGACACACTGCCTAACATCCGTTATAAAACTCTTCTTCTTCTTTTTCGTCTTCTCCTCCTCCTTGCTTTCTTTTCATCTCCCCTTCCAGACATGATGACAATTAACTAACCACCAAGCAACCCCCACTTTTTCTTCTCCCGCGACCTTTTCCTTTCAAAGCTTAGCTTCAATTCTGCGGCGCCCGATTATAATGCAGAATCAGTTCAAGTCATCAATTTTCCTCTTCCCTTCACACTTTATTTAAGCCTCTCCAACTTCCTCTAATGTCTTTTGAACTCCTTTGTAATTTTCATTAAAGTTTCTGTTATCTTTAAAAGCATGTTTCTTCTGAGTTTTCCTCATCAATGCCATTTACTTTTCTCTTCAGGAACAACGAAATAAAACATTTGTGTACTGAGTTTTGTTATGATGCAACCACAACAAATTTCACAAAAGTACATAGTCTTATCTTCAATACTTAGTTGTGTTAAACTTGATCAAAAGCTAACATTGTCGTACTTAAAACAATCTTCTACTTTGGTTAAAAAAAATGCACTGCAAATTTGTTTAATGTATTTATTTTGGTAAGCTGGAGTTCATCATGGACAAATTCTAGACAATGGGAATATGTTCGGTATTATTATTACTTCTTATTGAATACGGAAGTCATTAAATAATTAAAAATCTCAATAATACTTTAAGGAAGTTATTATCAGGAACAATCTCTTGAATGGTAAATCAATGAAAGACTGTTACAGTACAACAAAAAGCAAATATACAGTATTTATCATACAAAAGGATAGAATATTCATAAGCATCTTTGAAGATTGCACAAAGGATAACTCAGACTCAGATCGATGCACTATTGGTATGTTCCCTAATAAAATATATTTCGGCACAATTCTCACTTTTAACAAAGTATTTGAAACAAAGATAATAACAAACACTTGAAATGTATACCAATATTTTTTAAGTTAACGAAAGCGTACTCTTAGTTTCTTATAACATTACCATTTCTATTCCCGAGAACAGCAGCAATACTCTTCAATAATGTTAATTGTAAGTACAAGTGTTAAAATGAGCTCGTTGGAGAAAATATTCTCTAGCGGATCTAATGGTTTTCTATTATGACCTAACTAACTAACTAATTCTATGGCTTACAGAACTCGCAAGTTCATCGCCGCAGTAACAAACGTTCGCCATTGGATTCTATCCTGAGCAATATAAAGCCAGTTTTCACCTACTTCTCGAAGATCTCTTCTAATATTGTCCTCTCAACGACGTCTTGGTCTTTCCAATGGTCTCCCTCCATCCGGTCTTCCAAACCAGGATAGAATATAATAGTTTTTTCCCCATCCGAGCTACATGGACTGCCTACCTTAGTCGTCGCGATTTCATTATTTTTACAACATCTGGTGAATCGTACAGTCCGTGGAGTTTTTCATTATGCAGTCTCCTCCACTCTCCAGTCATCTCGTCCCGTTTCGGCCATTATTTCTTTCTCAAAACCTTATTTTCAAACACACGTAATTTATGTTCATCTGCTAGGGTCGTACTCCAGCTTTCGCAACCGTAAAGTATTACCGACATAACCGTTCTGTATATTTTCAATTTTAATTTTCTTGATATTAACCAGGATGTTAGAAGTTTTTGGACTGAATAGAAACATGCGTTCCCCGATACTAAGCTACTTCTTATTTCTTCCGTTACCTCATTTTTGCTTGTTACGTATGCTCCCAAGTATTTAAATTTGTTTACTTTCTCTATCACCTCATCTCCAATCCTTATGTTTTTATTTCCTTCACTACCTGTGTTTTGGCTTGTTATAATGTATTTTGTTTTATCTATGTTTACCTGTAGACCTATCTCGTAGCACGCTTATACTAAGATATCGGTGTTGCTTTGTAGTGCATCTATATCGTCCCCTATTAAATATACATCATCAGTGTATACGAACAGTTGATTCAAACCATTGAATGATAGTCCCTTTGTGTCATCTTTAATTTTTAAAATCGCATACTCTAACGCAAAATTAAACAGTAGTGGTGAGAAGGCATCGCCTTGTTTCAATCCGTTGCGAATCTTGAAACTATGTGACATATTATGACGTATCCGAACTCTGCTTATGGGGTCGCTGAGACACATCTTCACTAGTTCAACCATTTTTTTCGGAATTCCAAATCGTATCAGGATACTGTATAACTTTTCCCATTTGATAGAATCATATGCCTTTTTAAAATAAATGAATAGCTGGTGAACCGTCCCATTTTATTCCCATTTCTTCTCCAAAATTTGTCTCAAGGCGAAAATCGGGTCTAACGTGGATCTATTTCTTCTAAATTGACACTGGTGATCTCTAATTATCTCGTCTACGTATACACTTAGGCGTGTTAACAGAATATTTCTTACTACCTTGTAACAAGTTGGAAGTAACGAGATTCCGCGGTAATTATTATAGTCCGATTTATCGCCTTTTTTTTTGTAAATCGGGCTACATGCTAAATTCGGAAGAGCGGAATTCCGCTAAAATTGAGCGATATATTTCATCTTACGATAGTGGGAAGAGGGAGTACTGTGCTCGAGCGGATTTGCATAAGAGAAAAGATAAGCAATTTCCACCCGGATGAGACCTATGGTAGCTCAGCCCGAGTATCGGTCGAGAATCCCATCAGTATCTAATGGAATTGTAATCTTTTAGAGTAACTTCTAAACGTAGACGATCGGAAAGTTTCACTCTTTCGAGATGAAACTGTCATCTTTTGCAAATTAAATTACTCAATTTAGAACTTTTCGTTTTTGTTAAATGAAATGTTTACTTGTGTTATTGAAAAACACTTGATATGCACAGAGAAGAATTTATGTATGTAGTTTAAATATGTTAAAATATGAATCGAATAAAACATTATATCCTCTAATAAATAGTTCCTTTAAACTAATTGAACTTCCAGCAAGAAGAAAATGTAAAGTACCTAAGAAAAGATAGAACCGAAATGCTACAGCTTTGAAATCTGACACGCTACCTATCACGCTACGGTGTCACTCATCTAACATGTTAACAGTTCCGAATATACAACGCCAAGAAATTGCAAGCTACTTCTTGCAATGCTGTAAGATTAGATTTGTATATTTGATTAATAGGTGTTAATGCATTTTTCAAACCTTTACAGAGTTAAAATATGTATTTTCTTTCTTATTTTATGCAACGAGTAAATTATCCACAGAAGATTTACAGTATCTCAAAGGTTGACAGGCTTGAAGAAAAAATGCATTAAAATAAATGTTAATTATAAGAACGATTAAATTTGCAAGGTAAAAAATACAGATTTAAATTTGTTGGATCGAATAGTGAACAGAATAATATGTTTATCTAGTTCTATTATGTTGTGAGACAAATTATTTTCTTTTCATTATGTCAAGGTTTACTTAACTGTGCAGTGTTATTCTGTAAACGGTTTTATATATTTACTAGCAAAAGTACCCAGCAGTTGGTGCGCGGTGAAGAAAATATGTTGTCAATAGTCATTGGGCAATTTACCACTACTCACTTCCACGTGGCAGGCTGCATCCTTAACTTGGTAAATTTTGGGGGGCTGCTCCCTCTTTACCGTAACAAGACTCTCCATGGGGCTGCTATGCTGCAGCTGTTACTACCACTACTACTACTACTACTAATACAAGAACAATTAGTACTACTAAAACTACAACAACTACTGCTACTACTGCATCTACTACTAATTCTACAACTACTAATACTACTGCCAAATACTAATGCTTTAAAACATTAAATATACATATTTTTATTTACAACAATCCAAATTTACATTTAAAAAATTATAAATGTTTATTAAATGTAAGTTTACAAAATATAAACGTTTATAGACTTTATAAACAACAATTCACATTTGAATTTAAAATTTATAAACAGAGATGAGGTACACATGAACATTAAAAGCAGTCTATCTATCATTTAAAGAAGAAAAATTTTCCTCTACTTCCTTTCCAGGAGGAAGCGTACGAAGGATAGAAGAAACATTCCAACGTTGAACGGCGATACTGATACTCGGTAATAGAAAGATAGTTGCGCAAGCATTGCCGGAAACAAGCTTAATGCGCTGTCTAATCTATTTGATGAAATTGAGGCCCTCCCTGTCGCAAGTACCGCTTGACTCGATTGCAATTCAGTGGCGGTCTGTGGTTGTCACCACTGGGTGTTGTACTCAGGCCCGCAGCTAGCCGTAATGAGTATTGGGCCACGAAATATTTAGGGAAGGGCTTGCGATTACGAAGAATACAGAAAGTTAAATATTTGTATTGGGGCTAGGAAAATGTATGGGGGCTTTAGGCTCGGAGTGTCACTATGTGTGAGAGGATTAGGTAGCTAATCAGTCACAATCAATCAACGTAGAGTTAAATTATGTAACGAATACAGAAAAGAAGAAGTGACCAGATTATTAAATAAACGGACGTTAGTCAATTAATTACGATTTTGAGAAAACTTTAAAAAATGTCGTAGCTGTGAGGATAGAATTTGATAGATTGTCATAATTTTTTGTGGTTAGAAATTTATGTGACTGTTATTGGTGTTGTTAATATCAGTTTTAGAGGCTTCGAAGATTCACTAACGTTTTCTCCAAGCTATTTTGAACTATAATTTCTAACAAGCCCACAATTCATCGATTTTTTCTGCTGAGTAGATTGAAGACAGTTCGCGTAACAATGTATATACATTTGAAATGGGACGATATAATGTCACAGCTTTAAAATTATGATTTCGCGATTAAAGTAACATGAGTATGATATCATCTCAAGTTGGATCAGTATCTAATCATATGCGAAAAATCATTGCAGTCGGTTAAGCCGTTTTGGATTGATTCGGCAGCAAACATGGTGGCATTCATTTTTATAAAGATTCTTTACACCGGATGTATACCTGATGGCAAAAATTATTTATGTTACCATTTGTGGTAGAAACAAATATGTAAACAAAATTACTTTCATCTCGGAAAAGGTGTTTGGTACTCCTTTTTTCCGCAATTTTTATTATCTCCGCACGTCTTTCCGGCTACTATCCTGGATAATCTGGAGTTCCCAGATGTACTTTGTATGTTCTTTTTTCTAAGGCTGAAAATCGAGATTAAGGGATGTTATTCTTAAATCAAAAAATCCCTTTCGGTAGGCCTACAGGCTGAGGTAGATTTCGAAGTTTCGCTGGGAGCCCGGGCTCGCCCCCAACTTCAGTGCTTTTGAGAGGATGCGCCTCCTTTATCTTAACCAAAATCTCCCTGCAGCACTACACCACCACGGAGTACATCTTCACCCTCCCACGGTTGGCTGCGCCCCCAAAGGGAATATTTGCCCCATTTATTGTAACCTACTCTTGGTTATACACCTTCATTGAAAATTTCGTTTCTCTACCTTCAATGATTTGGAAATTGGGTTTTTGGGGCGGCCATTTTGGATCCAAGTTGACGACTTTTTGAAAGTTTTCTTATTTTGTCGTGACCTACTTGTGATAGTACAACTTCAAGTAAAATTTCATTTATCCAGCTCAAACGGTGTGCAAAATGGGATTTTGGGCGGTCATTTTGGATCCAAGATGGCGACTTTTTCCAAATGTTGTGATATTTCCCTAAGCTACTCGTCATAATGCACCTTTATGCCAACTTTCGTATCTCTAGCTCAAACGGTGTGGAAAATGGATTTTTAGGTCCGCCATTTTGGATCCAAGATGGCGTCTTTGAACTCATTAGGTAACATTTTCATAATCAAAAAGTGATGTTGTACCTTTATGCCAAATTTGATTTCAAAAGCCCCAGCGGTTTAGGCTGTGTATTCTATACAACAATGGGTTCGGCGGCCATTTTGGATCCAAGATGGCGACCGATTTTGCTCATTAACGAACTTAACCGAGCTATTAAGCCTAGAAACAACATATAAAAATTTGGTTCAAATATCTTCAAAATTATGGCCGCTAGCGTGTTAATATATAAATATATATATACATATATATATAAATATACACTTTCATATCGTACCGATCTCAATAGGTATATTTTCTTCGAAATCTACCTAAAAAAAGTGTCCTATACGATTTTCAGACTTAAAAGTAATCAAGATATTTTACAAATGCAAGCAATAATAATTGAATTAGCCGTTAAATGCCGAGTAATTTCATACTTCTTTCGATTGTTTGAACCTTTTTATCTTTTATTTGAAGTTCTGAAGAACATATTTGGCAACAGAAAGGATCTTACATTTTCAGTTATTGGTAACATCGATTATCGTTCAATCAAATCGGTCGCAGATGTTTTTTCCATTCAAAGGGAATTGAAATATTCTTTTGCTTTTCCTTTTCTAAGGAAGTAGTTCCTTCAACGCCTAAACTTTCTCCACTTCCCTTTATTAACAAAACCAGAAGAAGAGAAGAGAAGAGAAGAAAGAAGTCTGTTTTATTTTTCACCAATTTCTGAATTAAGCTAATTCTTCATGCGCTTGGTGGTTTCTGATTATGTTTCTGTGTATGATTTTAAAACTAATTTAGAACAAGCTGTATTAATCTGTTCATGATCTATCAAAAGTATAAACAGTTAAAAGCTTTCATGGCAGACAACTCACATAAAAGTACTATTTGTAGATTATTGATCTAGATTCATTAGATTACGTTCTGTCAGGTTCCGTCTAAGGTAATTAACTGTTATTCTTGAGAAGCTCCCATTCTTAGTTCCTACACAAACTACTGTTAAATAAATATTAGGAATACCATTAGTACGAGCCCGGAAGAATATACTTTAATTCTCATAAACCATAGTTAGAACAACGAGTATTCCAGATACTCCTTAAAGCCATTATAGGGATATATGAATTATATTCACACAACACTTCCCATCAAGATTTCCTCTCAAATATTAGATATCTTCAAGTAACTGATCGATCCCATATTAGTTTATGCTATCAATACCAATATCATTCCTAAAGATATAATAATCGTATCCTAAAACAATAGCCATCAACAACCAGTAACTGTAATGTTAAGAACGATAGTAATCTTTTCAGTTCGTTCTTTCTTTCAATGTCGTTTTTCTCTTATTATTTATTTTGGTCCTTGTCTTTGAACCATATAACAAAAAGAAAGAAATTCTAGTTCCCATGTATGTAGGAACTCTTCAGTTCCAAGAAAAATTGATAACAAAGTTCCAAATATTCCTCAATTTACATCTAAAATATGGATTATATATATAAGCAAACTACAACAATCAAATTTATTCTATACATCCTCATGATTCTGTAGCATTAAAGTAACAGAGCTTTAAAATATCAGTTTTACACTTTCTGGTGGTGGGTTGTTTTAGTGCCAAGAATATAATTTGTGGTTGTTAATAACTTGTCCCTTGTGTTTGTTGAATTGTTACAATTTAAACACTAGTATAATATTCAAGTTCTACATGAGCAATCTAGAATAGATTATAGCTTTAAAAGATATTTTAGTTTTCCTATAATCTTGATATAAGAAGCTTTTTATATCTAGGTAAATCTGATTTAACACGAAATGTTTTAATGTTCACTTTGATGAGAGCTTTCTAACTTGTAAATTTGCATTTATTTATTTATGTTTTTCCTGTTTTGAATTATTCTAAAAAGGTTAGAGTCATCACGTTCTATCTTACCAATAGCTGAATAAAACACAATTTCAAAGTATACTTATTAACAAATGAATGTTCAACATGAAATAATTGTACTTCATATAGAAACAGATAAATAGATCACAAGAAAAACACCTGAGAAAAACAGGGTGTAAACTACGATGCTATTCCTTTTTCCTAATATGTTATCTTTCCCACGTAAATGATGGAGAAGCCAACGGAGTTCAGTTAATGCAGCTGCAGTATGGCCGTAAAAGCATAAATTGAAAATTAACTATTCGTTTGAATTTGAATTTAATTTTGAAGGCCTTTAGGTCACCTTGGCTTGGGCTCTTAACTTATTCGTCGTAGTTTAGAGGAAATATTAAAAGATAAGTCTCTGTATAATACGTCACAATAATCAAATAGTGAGTGTACTAAAGCCTGTGGCAATGGGAATCTTTTCGCTTATTGATGGGTAAAGTGTTTTAGCTTTCTAAGCGTATACAATATAGCGTACTTTCTTGGTGATATGTATTACATGTTCTTCCCATGTAAGATGGATGTTCTTGATGACTCTCCGATTTCTCATTTATTGAGCAATATCTATTTTAGTGCCGTTTATCACATGAGGAAGAATGTTTTTGATTTCGAGGAGTCCAGTCTACTCAATTTTGAAGAGTGTTTTTGATTTCTTGTACTGTGAAAAACTTTGAGAAGCATTCCTAGAAAAAGTCAGACAACCTAGTTACATGATGCACATGGAAATGTCTAGTAAATTGAGTGATAAAAAACAAACATCATTCAGTTTTCAATAATACTGGAGTAGAAAGAAAAAAAAAAAGACTGATGCGGGACTCGAAATCTTACCGATGCCCAACATCTTACCGATTGGAACAAGATGCTAGTAAAAAGACCATAACAAAACAGTATAGGGTATCAGAATGTGTTGTACGAACTCCGAAGACATAAACTAATCTACTCCCACGGCTTACGCTATGTATTTTTTTTATTTTTCAATTAGGGATTGGAATCGCCGTTTATTGAGAACATTTCTAATTTCTGGTAAAAATAATGGTCAAGAAGGCAGCAGCAAACACTTGACCAGTACTAACGTATGGTAACGATAAAAAAATAGCTTTTCCTTTATGTGCATGCGTAAATCATACTGGAACTGAAAACAGGGAATTTCCAGTAACGTGAAATTATTTCTCAGTGCTTACAAATACTGATAGTTTTCTAAAATATTACAGGATACATTATGATTTGCGGCTTTAGAGGATTTAATTTTAGTGATTATCTGTCCATTGAGTTAGATCCTACTTATTTTTATTCATCGCTTCCACTCCATCATGTTTAAAAGGTAATTTGAAATGAACTATCTTCTATGCGTGATACAGTGAGAGCAATGAATATTAAAAAGTTTGTTTCCGTTTCCGTCTCTTTGTAGAAGTTTGTCCAGGATTTATCTATGATTTTTATGTAAAATTCAAATAGCCAAACGAGCATGAATACTTTTAAATTTCGTACTTGTGCCATGTGTACATGCCATGAGTATCTGGAACAGAATATATTGCAAGAGGTTCGTTTCTGCCTTTGTTCTAATTATGCAAGAGAGAGAGAAAGAGAGAGAGTTCATCGCAGAAGCTAGTAAGTATTTCTCCTAGTAAGAATGTCAAATCTACGGCCCGGTAACGAGTTTCTTAACGTTAAGGCCTGTCGCAGTTTACAAGAGAACATTTCTGTTTCAATATAAAAAATGAATAATTGCACCATGTTTTCATACTGAGGTACCTGAAATAGTCAAAATACTTTAAACCCATAAATCACCCGGAATCCGTTTAGAACACGATTCTACTTGCTCTCTTAAAAATGCGCTTATACATACTCGAAATAATAAAGTATCAGTTTGTTTTCACTAAATGGAAAACTCAGACTGGAATAGGATGGCTCAAACTTGTTCGATTGAACAGAGGACATCGTATACTGTGTGCCGGAAGTTTTGCGATATTTTAATATGCGCTATACATGACAGTTTTCTCTGTTTCTGCCACGCTAAACACCTGATGTGGACCCCGACAACATACAATGATGAAAATTTGCACAGCGAAGTAAGTCGGGTGGCAATACAATATTCTATTGTTATATTTATATATTTCTATATACTTATATATTTTAAAAGCATATTTCATTTTTTTAATATTACCCATAAATACTAGCCTGAAACGCTGTGGGAAAAGCATGGGGCGTACTCTCATAGCCTATATAGTCAATTTATAAATTCTTCAGCTAGCGCGAATCATGCTTTTCTTTTTAGCCATGCATAAACAAAATTATTTTTTATTTTTTAGTACGAATTGTTTAAGTAAAGTGTCTTAAAAAAGTTTATTCTTATTATTATTTTTACATTATTTTCTTTATTTCACAATGGTTTGTGGTGTCCTCAAATCATGAAACGTTAATTTAACTAATTTCCCAACGTCATACAATGATGAATTTTTGAACAGTGACGTAAGTTGGGTGACAATACAATGTTCCATTGTTATTTTCATATATTTCTATACAGTTATATATTTTAAAGCATGTCGTCGCTTAAGATGCAAAACCACATGTCTCAGAAAAAAGCAAATTTTACAGAGAGGTGAAAAAACATCACCGTTCATTCATTTTTCATAACCCATATTTGTCACTTGTTTGCAAGTAAAACCGCGTAACCTGAACAAAACTGAAAAAATAGTCTTTCAGAACACACTTTATTCCTTACAAATGTGTATAATTATGATTAATTATCGCTCACACATACTGTTTACAGCACTTTCCATCCAAAAAACAAACAAAACTACTATTTTAGACGATGCACAGGATAGTCGTGGTGCGTTTCGGCGCGAAATATCGTTTCCAAAAAAAAAAACAACTGAGATACGCGGTTTTGCATCAAGCGACATTTTAATATATGTTTTTTAATATGAACTTCTTTATCCTACTTACTAACTCTATGGCTCACGGAACTCGCAAGTTCATCGCCGTAGTAACAAACGTTCGCCATCAGGATCTTCTATCCTGGGTAAGATCAAGCTAGTTTTCATCACAAACACGTACTTCTCGATGATCCCTTCTAATATTGTCCTCCCAAAATCGTCTCGATCTTCCCAAAGATCTCTCTCCCTAAGGCTTTCCAATCAAGATGCAATATAATCTTCGTTTTCCTCCCATCCGAGCTACATGGCCTGCCCATCTTAGTCGTCGTGATTTCATTATTCTTACATCGGGTGAGACGTACAGTTCGTGAAGTTCTTTATTATGCAGTATCCTCCATTCTCCAGTCATCTCGTTCCGTTTCGAAATAAATACTAGCAGGTAACAATTTTGGATTAGACTGGATTAGAACATTTTAGGATTTGGGTCACAAAATATTAGCTTGAGAAAAAAGATCTGAACACCGAAATAACTTGAAAAAAAATAATTAATTTCTTTAAAGGCGTACTTTTCTTAAACAATTCGTACTAAAAGTAAAACATAATTTTGTTTGGGCATGACTGAAAAGAAAAGCATGCGGCGTGCCAATTGAATAATTTTATAAAATGACTGATGTGAGAGCGCGCCCCATGCTTTTCTTTTTAACCCTGTATGAACAAAATTATTATTTTTACTTTTTATTACGAATTGTTTAAGAAGAAAAGTATGTCTTTAAAAAGCTTTTTAATGTAACTTTGAGATAGAAAAAAATTAATCTGCAAGAACTAGTCTGCCGCACCTAAAAAACGGAAGGTTGGGGTAGCCCATTAGTTTTACTAAACAAACACCGAGAAGTTCGAAAATCACATAAATTCTTTCCTCCGGCGTGTCGTTTAGCTTCAATAAGAAATGAGGTGTTTATATATATATATATTCAAGAAGAGGGGCATGTGCTATGGCACAAAAACATGGCTGAAATAAGATTCCGGCTTAAGGCAGGTGTTTTTAACTTTGAGTACGTAGTTTCAGCCTACTACGAGTTAGCCAATTCACTTGCAAACGAAAAGAACGTCTTTTTCCCGGTGACGGGCTTATCTTTTTTTTTATGTGTCGCATCAAGTTCAATTTTTTTCTTTCTTAGACCATTTTTATCTACTTTATAATCATGTTAATGGTAGTTTTGAATCCATGTAGGTAATACAAGAATTTAAATTCCATATAAATAAGCCTAAAGTAACCTAGGAATGCTTTCTGACCTTATGGTCGGAGAACTATGTATGAAGAGGTGCCATTGTACACACGAAAATTAAAAGCAGATCATCCCCTTTGATTTAATGGCTAAATTTCTTTTATATTACAACACACCGCAATATTTTATTTTTCCCGATTTTAGTTACATAGTCTCTTTTGTGCCCATATACTCTTTACATCACTGCTCAACTCTCGCCTCTCGAAGCAGTCCAACATTAAACTGTTCTTTCTTGCTACGTATTTAACACAATTCTCATTAATTTCTCCTTTTGGAATTTGATCCAAAACCAGGGATAATGCGAGTGCAAGGACACATACATGTCATTTGATCTCACATCCCTACTTCTTTGTACGTCAAACTATGCACTGTGCGTATCCGAACGTCCAAATTCTATTATTTCCAGTCGCCTAAGTTAGGCAAATCCTCAACTAGTTTAGTGAATGACAGGGTTACCGTCGATCTAGAAAACTGGGAGAAGTTAGGAATGTTTTGTTGCTCCTCGCTGAACACCCTCAATGAGCTTTTATAAAAGAAGAATTACGATAAGTGCAATCTGTACATTATACTTGAATGATATGCGGTCACAGTACATTACAGCTGCTTCTCTAATATAACGATCGAATTCGTTCAATGCAGAATCTGATGTAAAATCAATGTATATACTAATATGTCCAAAGGTCACAACCACCTTTGTGGTGACTAGCCAGTCTGTTCCACACTCATCAGAAGAAACTGAGGAAAACCCTCGTTGTAAAGTAGACAGCCCAGTCTCATAGAGACTATCCCCACAGCTGTCTGGGTCCGAGGTGAAACGTTCCTGTTCAAAAAAGGGCGCATAAAAGGACCTCACATTCCTACTTTCTATCATGGAACTAATAATACGAAAATGTGCACCCCTGAAAGTTAAAATATTAATAACAATTTAACCTAGGAAACGGGATATTCAGCTTTTACTGAAAAAAGACACTAATTAACAAAACAAATTAACTGGAGTTACATTTCACTGTAGATGAACTCTAACAAAGTTAACAAATTGAAATTATTCAAATTATAAATTCAATTTACAAAATGAGTGCCCTAACTTATTTAAATTCCTAATCAACCCTGAGAGGAACAAGAAAATATTATAAATTACCGACCAGTATTTGTAATATGTAGTTGAAGTGGTGAAAACGCGGTGAACCAACCCGAATCGCGTATCGCGAATTACCTATAATATTCTGACAGGCGATGTTTTGGTAGCGCATTGTCAGATCTGATGGTACTTCTGTAGTTCCTGGCAAGTGGGGTTTGCCACTGTCCTGATATTTGGAGAAGCGTAGCACACTTGTGATAAATTTTGGATGCACTGTTCTACGTTGCACTTCAATTTCATTTGTCACCATACAATTTCTAGAACAACTTTCTTTACACGAGATGTCATGCAGCGGTACTCGGACCGGGATGCCTCTACGTAAACTGGATAATTTATGGTCTTAAGTACTGAAGTTAACTGTTACAACGTTATTTTAATGAATAACATTTCTGGAGCGATTTGCTGACTTTCTTTAACGAGCACTTTCATTGTTGAGCACAGTTATTTGTACTTTAGCCACTTGGAGATGGGTACTGTAATGTCTGAATATAGAAATTAAAATCATGATACGCATAGATAAGTCAGCAACCTTTCACAAGAGATCTCCACCAGTATCTCCTTGTGTCCGCGGCCAGTTGGACAAGAAACTAGAAGAGTTGAGCAAAGCAAATATAATACATGAAACTGATACAAGTGAACTTTCATCACCAATGTTGCTTGTGAAAAAGCTTAATACAAATTAGTTCAGGATAGTCCTGAACCTGATTTCTTGTAATTCTTAAACTAGATATTTATATTTTCGTTACCAATCGGCGGAAGATGTTTTAAATAGTCTTCGTGGAAAATCTCTAATCTCAACGATGGATACCTCTGTGAGCTACCGTCAAATAAAATTAGATCCTAGTAGTTGGAAACATATGAATTTCAAAGTACCACACACTAGAAAAACATATCAGTTAAAAAAATACACGATGGGTCACGTTACGAGTAGTCAAGCGTTATCAATCATAACAAGAATGTCATTACAGGGTTTACCAAATTCTAACACGTCATTTGCAGATGATCTCGTCCTCAGTGATTTCACAGTAAAATAACATTTAGAAATACTCGAAAAACTTCTAAAAAATTACGAAAACACAATTTTGGAGCGGCGCCACACATATATAATCTATTTTCTTCTCAACTTCAGGTTCTAAGTTTTAAAGCGTCTGGAAGGAATATTTCAATATCTCCGAAAACTGCCAAGTAAATTCAGTTTGAAAGACCTAGAACAAAGAGGCAGCTTAAGTCTTTTATCGGACTTTGATCATTTATATGGAATCACGTAGATCGATTTACGGAGAGAACCATTTCAAGCAATGTTATCTAAAATTTTCCTTTAATGAGAAATTAGAAAAAATATTCGTTCAGTTCAGAACTGACATCCTCAATGCACTTGTCTTAAATCACTTTGAAAATCTCGAAATTTTCTGGAGTCTATACAGACGCCAGTAACGTACAAGTTGGTGGAACTTCGACAACTTACAATACAATATCAGATCAAGAAAAAGTGGTTTCCTACTGCTCAAGACAGCTATCCAAAACTAAATGCCGAGGTATCACCTGGTCTAAGGAATTAAGTGCAATTTTATACGTCTTAAGCATGTATAAGTATTTCATTTTGGCTGGACCGTTTACGAAACCAGCCAGACCACCAGGTAAAATTTACTAGGATTAGACTCTTTATAGCCGATTTCAACTTCAAAATTCGGCACCGCAGAGGCAGCCACCAACCTGCCGACTTATTCTCTAGATTAAAACAGAGAGTAGATGCAGAGAAAGATAAATGAAAAAGAAAAAATGGAAGAACAAGATATGAAAAATGTTGCAAACCGAACAATAACCACAGATTTCGTTCAAACTTGAGAACAAGATATCCAAAATCTTTGTAAATTGTTGTATCCAAAATCATTATTTATCAGAAGTATTAATCAGAGAACAGAGGAGTGAACCCTTCTTTTCTGATATCATTGATGTACTTGACGGTATTGAACTAGTCAAACCAGCTGCAATTAGAACTATAAAATTATTCTGCCTTAATGATAATATTTTATATCGTATTCAGAAAAATCCTCGTCATGGGCAAATATATCTTCTGTGTACCACAAAGAATGACAAAGCAACTAATCGAAGATTTACTCGTCCATTAGACATCAGGAAACTTGGGGTTTGGTAAACTTTATAAACTGTTTACAAAAGTATTACATTCCCAAAATGAAGGCATACCCAATTAAAATCTGCCCTCTTCGTCAAACGCTAAGAAAGCAACTCCGTAAACGACAGGCCGAGTTACTTCCTATTGGGAAGATTAGTGACGAAATAGCTTTTGATACATTCGGACCAGTCCGCTGTGGAAATACTAAGCTCTATATCCACGAGGGAGTAGAGAGCGCTACACACTACATGACCACAAGATTAGTGGAGGCTATATCATCACATATCGTAACCACATTTCTAGAAGATGTTTTTGATTTACGGATCGCCAAAATCACTTATTTTGGATTTACATCCTGTGAATACCAGCAACGCAGTAAAAGAGTTAGCGCAGAAATACAACATTGAATTAAAATACAGTCCTACATATTCGCACGTAAGATCCAGAGTTGTGGAGGTGACTGTAATATCTGTTCAAAACACATTAAATTTTTATGTTCAGCAAGATATTAACAACTGACCATCAAAAGCTGCAAAAGCAGTTTTTGCTTATAACACATTTCCACAAACAAACTTAAAGGAGGCTCCACACTTCCTTCTTTTCGGTTATTTAACGAGGCTAGCAGAGGATTGTACAATGAACGTAAGTCCACTTACTCAAGTTCCAAGAGAAGAACCCCCCAAAATACGTGCTGAAACGGCAAGTAATGTCTATAAACATTTTCAAAACAAAAGAAGTATTTTGATAAAACTCATTCACAAATTGAATTTCCTATTGGAGCAGAAGTCAAAATATACTTCCTTAATAGACAAAATGGAGTATCTGATTGCTGGGCATCCAAATATATAGCTCCATGCCGTATACTCCGGAAAATCAATAACAATATGTATCTCATACGATTTCCTCCAGGGTTCAGTAACACTGAGCAAGAAATATGCGTTGACTGGATTCAGTTATACCATACTGGAGACCAACAATAAGTTATATTTTTACACAGAACATATAACTTACTGCATTATCGCATCTTACAAGGAGAGAAGAAAAAAATTAACGAACAGGAGTTAAAGTTCATCTCTTATTTTCATATGAAAAAGCATGTTATCTTGCAAGATAACCATTAGCTTTTACTTTCGTCAGCAGATGACAGTGAGCACTAGGACACAACTCCTAGCACAATCGTTAAATAAGCTCCAACTTATGGCATTCAGAAGTAATACGTGAAGTACACATTGCTTTTACATTTACAAGGTGAAGCTGAAAGATATGAAAAATCTCTGCCTGAGATCAAAACAAGAAAAAAAAGTTCTGTGGCAAATTCTCTAATTCCGCTTTGTGTAAGAGATACAGGGTTGCCAACTTCGAATTAAAAATCGACTGTTGACAATTATAACCGAACAGAAAGATGTGGAAATACTTCGTGAGATGATTCCAGAGATCAAAACAAGAAAAAATGTCCTCTGGCATATTCTGGAAATTCGCTTCGTGTAAGAGATGTAGGTTGCCAACTGGAGTCCAAAATCGACTGTTGACAATTGTAACTTATAAAGATATGAACAAACTGCGGGAGGTGATTCCAGACATACAAACAGGAAACATGTACATACGAACATCATGAAATACTGTACTATACATAATTTCACAGAGGTGTCTCAATAAGCAGGAGCAGCCTAGTAGTTGATGGTCTGTCACATGACGGAGACGATACTTCCCTCGGACGCAAGTTTCGAGGACAACTACGACGGATGCTCACAAAGTGAATGACTAAGAAGATAAATACAGCGAACACACAGATGGTGGGCAATGTCATGCGAGACACACGGAGAATGAATGATAACCTGTAGAGTAACTATGGCTAGAAATGCACACTTCGCTCTCAGTAAGAACAGTTTTGTAGCCAACGTACGTACAACACAGGAATAGCTTACTTAACTCTAGATTAATCACAATAAATGTTCTAAATGCCCCCATGGCTTTCAATGCAAGCGTTCACACGTCGCATCAACAACTGGCGTACTCTGTCGAATGTTCGTGCCTGAGTCCGAACAGTGTCACGTTGCCCTACACCACCACTTCTACTGTTCTGGGTATCCGACCTACACCACTCTGACCTTTACTTTCACCACCTTCGGCCACTTCTACATCCGAAATGATGCAAACTTTTTGCTTGTTTTCCTAGGATCTTCCTTGTTGTTTTGTATCAAGTATTACCTTCCGCAGGATGCCCACATCGTTATATTCAGTTACAATAATCAACAATCGATTTTTGATTCCAAGTTGGGAACCCTGCATCTCTTACACGAAGCAGAATTCGAGAATATGCCAGAGGACTTTTTCCTTGTTTTAATCTCAGGAATCACCTCTCGCAGTTTTTTCACATCTTTCTGTTCAGTTACAATTCTCAACAGTTACATCTGCAACTATCTAAACACACTTTGCATTTGTTTTACTTGTGCAAGCCACTTTGTCTTCTTGCGCCAAGACGTTGTACTGAGCCAAACGTGCATAATAATATTGAACCTGATTCTTTTGATCCTGATGTATTTGTTTACAAAAAATTAGTTTCAAATCTAAGATTTTTTAGATTGACCCACCAGCGTTGTAAATTAGTTTGAAACTATGGTTTTGTTAAGTAATACTGCCATATATCATTAACTAGTAAAATATACTCAGGGTTATCTAAAATAGATTCATTACATTTCCAAGTGTATTTACAAACTAAATGGGTCGATACCGACCCCAGCAAAGAAGCTACGATCATTAGGTGATCGGAAAATATGAGCCTTGCTTATAACATCTTTTGTATTTTGCCTCGAAAATGTTGTGATACATAGATTACATCAATACGCGAGCTTCCTATCGAGTAGAAATATGTGTGGCCAGTCTGTCCGGGCCTTAACTTTGGCCAAATATCTATTAGGTTGTATTCTTTAAATATGTGTTGTAAAACTCTACTAATATTAATGCCCGTTACACTATCGTGTGTCTTGTAGCATTAACATCTGCTAGCACAATAATTGGATAATTATGGTATTTCTGTAGCTCAGTACCTAATACATCATAAAAATGATCTCGTTCTACACTATGTTGTGACCACTTTTAGCGTAAACCGCTATTATTACTATTTGTTGCACTTTGACACATATAAGTCTTCCACTTTCATGTAGAAAAAGATCCACATGTCTCTGCATGTTAGGTCTTGTCTCAATAATAATGATATCCCTGCTGGAGTGTCAATAATGTAATTGTTAATTGTGTTGTAATCGTTAATTATCCACGTATTAACTTTCGTCTCCTGTAAAGTCGCAATTTGTATGGACTGTTGATTAAGCACTCGCCCAACCTCTGCAACTTTCACATCGTGTATGACTTTATTGACGTTAAAACTGCAAGCCTTTAGAGTGTGAGTTCCTGCACTCATGAAAAAGTTAAGCCATAACGAGAGCACAAAAAGGTCTGTAATCGTAGCATTGTGAACATGTTTATAAATTTTAAATTTATAAATGAAAAGTTGGTACGTATCTTTCCTGTCGAGATTGATCGCAATGGGATGTCAGTACTTACTGGCTACCGTCACTGTGAAGATCCCGGTTGGCAGTGTTTAATTTTTCTTTTCCACTTGTTACTTTGCCTTCTCCAATTTCTTGACCACGAGTTTTTCTTCGCAGACTAGCTTCTTTCGTTTTTTATTTTTTGTTGACGAAGTTTAGATGGGACGACTCAGAATTTCCTGTTGTTTTTGTACGTTGACGTTTACTACCTTTCTGTTTAAAACATCTAAAGTTTCCTCAGAAGAGGATGGGGACAAAAATTCCTTTTCCTGTCCACTTTCTTTTTCACTAAAAAAATCTCCTGTAGACGACCGTCGCGAAACACTTTGTGTAGCACTACCCCTGAGTACGTCGGATTTACCTGCGGACACTTCACTGAAAATACCTCCTTCTGTTATGTGTAACCTATCCGTAATTAGCTCTGGTTGGATACTGTCTTTAACCTCTATCGCTTTGGGAAGTATATTATCACTTGGATTAATTTGTTGTACCAGCTATGCTTTTGTAAGAAGCTCGGCCGGAGCCTCTTCCTGCCGTTCATTTCACCCACCCACCTTCTTGGAAGCTGTTTGACCTTGCTCCAACTCTTGTGCACTTTGATTCCCAGAGCTGCCAGTGGTTTATTGTTTGTCAGAAAAGTTCCTCTGTTGTGGATTAGATAGAAGTGGGAAAGTTTCAAAATTATATTCTATAGGCCTGTCGCCACTCGGTGTCTGCCTAAGAGGGGTTACTTGCCGCCGTTTGTGGTTCTGCCTGTTCCACTATTGAACGTTGTGTTGGTGTTCGAACGTTAAGATTGAAAATAGACATGTACTGTGGTACTTGTGTTTTTAGCTCAAAAAATAGTGAGTCTTTTGCCCGTATACACGTTTGGTAGGCTTGAATTTACTGGAAAGAATATCTTAGATAGTCTAGACACGGTACCGTAGTAACTGAAAATACGCAACACAGTATCGTCTATCATCTCAAGTGGGATATTCCAACATGAGATATCTGTAGTTTCACTCAAATCCAATGTTACTGGAAGTATAATGTGCTCGTTTTCGTTCACTTAAGTGATTTTTCCTTCAGTCAATTCCAACGCACGATCCGCTACTTGTTGAGACACCACTTTAATGAAACACGGTATGTAGTACGTATCTGCTTCTGTAGACAAAATGTTTTCCGGGATCAAGTATAAGTCCCTCTTAATTGCTTGATGTAAATTTAAAAACTTAGTTTCGTTTTTAGTTGTCCCAAATCAACTCGAAGAGTATTAATTCTTTTTACTATAGCACTAGGCCTATATGCCATTACTTATATTTGTAGTAGTAATATTAATAGTTATTATCGTACATTCTTATTCAACTGTAGATACATGCTCTCTTGCTTGTGGACACTAGTCACTTCCACTCTGTAGCACAGAGCTCAAAACCAGACGTCCTCGCCCTAGCACGTAATGACTGGTTCTGACACGTATAATTTAATTTTCATGCCGGATTAAATTCCATCGTTAATTTACTGGTTGTCTTTTCATTTCTTGTCTTCTGTTGTTCGAATAGTGTTTTGCCCTTCCCACGTTTAATTCCTACAAAACAGACAAGCACTTATTTATCAATAACTGGCAGAGCAAATTTTTACATCTGCCAGCTGACCTGAATGAAATTCTTAAGTGATATATCACCCGTACCCATAAGTGATCCCGTTTTGCTACACTGTACCAACAATCGTGAAATACCTATTTGTATCTGATACAATGGAATTAAAATTCTTCAATATCCTTGTGACCTGCATGAATTGCACACAGTGGTCTGGTGATTACGATCGAAGTCTTCGGATCAACACTGCAAAGTTATTCAGGTTCAAGTCTTGCTGGTGCCATACTGAATTAAGTCATTTAAGGTATCCTCAGTTCCACAAAGCAAACGGGACTAAGAACCTTAGCTAAGGCACTGGAAGAGTGGTGGACGAAGAACATTATTCCTTAGATTTGAGACGGGATAAAAACATATCTGATAGTTCAGCTCAGAAAAAAAAAATATTTGTAAGTATTAACGCAGCTGAATAGTAAAGATTATCTCGCCAAACCCCGTGATCTAGTGATCTCAATCGTTTAAGCTGGGTAGAAACTGTGTATGTGGAGGTTTCGAGCCTCGCTCACACCGCATGTCCTGACTGAGGTTTTCTGAGATTTCATCACTCCCTCTACACAATTGTTGAAGCTACAATATAGGCTCTGATTGGAGCGGATTTGAATCCTGTTTCCGTCAAACATCCTGACTGATCTTTCCAGTGTTTTCATCCCTTCATATACACTGTAAAAATAGGATACAACCTTCGTCCAAAAAATGGAGGCAGCTGAGGTGCCTTCAGTTTTTGGATTAATCTACATTCAGCCAGTTTTCGGTTGAACATTTTACTCTCTGTAAAATTTCAAAATGCGCATATGTCTTTTCCAACGTATTTCATTGAAGTAGAATATTTTTTGAAAGTAGAAAAGAAGAAAGTGTAATGTTCCTTTAAAATAAAAAAGAAAGAAAAGAAAAAAGTTCAGGTGGTTGGGTTTCGATCCAGGGTCCACTAGCACACTGGTTAGATGCTCTCGCCACTTAGCTACTTTTTTTTTTTTTAAAGGTGAAACGCACCCTAACCGAATGCGCCACCCAACTGGTTTAACTCTTACAACTCTTGCAACTCTTTCAACTGATTTTTCCTAACTACGGACAACACAGTTAAAATTACATCCATGCCCGAGGCGGGATTCGAACCCACGATCCTTGACTCGACAGACTAGCGCGCTAGACCGTTCGGCCACCTGGATCGGCTACGAAGGCAGTTGGAGTTTATGGCTTTCCGAGCGATATTTATTCCTAGGATTTTACTGCGCAGGAGGTAATGATTAACATGTTGTAGATTTTACTACGAGAAATGTCTGGAGAAAAAAAAAGGAGAGATACGTTTGCTACTGTGTAAAAATTTATACCCAACTTAATTCTTCTTATCGCCAATCATGTCATTCTCGATCCACCATCCTACTGTTTACTGTTCACAGTGTAAAAGCAACATAAATACTCAAAATGGTGGGGCGTTCAGTGACAAGCAAGTAATTTTACTCCTGTTATTGGATTATAAAATATCCAGCCAAGGCTTAAACTTCATCCACAAGGCCAGTTTAGCTTGCACTTCGATCAGAAAATGAAAGAATTTTAAGCGTAAAATAAGTTGAACGTTCATCGACGAAACACTTTGCCAGTTTCAGCCAGTTTTCAGTTAACGTTAAGCCATTACAAAGAAAATGTTAGACTTTAAAATGGAGTTAAGGCTAGCAATTTTTCCACTAAAGGGCTTACACTATATCCACGTTTAAGAATAAATACAACAAAACGCTAATTTTCGACTTTTGTTTCTCCATAAAGCGGAGTAACTTTTATCCATTTCGTGTTTCCACTTTTTACAGTGTAGGGGAATGTTGATATGATATTAAAAGGCTATCTTCTGTTCTCGGGCTTGGAACAACATGCCTCAGGATGTCAGCTTTAGAATGTTTCGGGTTTAGGCTATAGTTGTATAACAGGCCTATAAATGTGTCTTGAATAAAAGACGTAAATAAATAAATAAGGAAGTACATACTTTGTGTATTGCTCGTAATTTAATATACATATACTGATAATAAACCAAGCTTCATGATCTAGTGACGCAGACTATGACTTCGAATATGCTCTGGGAAAGCATGTAGCTTTAATAACTTCAATCTTGTATTGTGCAGTTCCAAGTTCTGTAGATCTGTGAGAGGGGTCCTGGCTAGCGTGCGGGGTGAAGTAGGAGTGCACAAGCAATCAGTGAGAACTCACAATTTCACTACCTACCACGCATTGGCTATTAAAAGTGTCTTCCCACCCATGATCACTCTACGACTCCTCCCTCGCGGCTACAGAACTCAGAACTAGACAGTAGACGCTGTTTGGGATTCGTGTTTTCCGAAGTTCCTTTTAGAAACACCACGCAAATGCTCGTCTTGACAAGGACCATAGGGACAAGGGTATGCCCCAAATAATTTAACAAAGGGTTAGCAAGTTTCTTCAGGATTCATTAAACGTGCACATATCTGTTCATTTTTTTAATATTTCCTCGGGAGCAAGGGGCTTGAAACAAATTTAAATATATAACAAAGGGCTCGCGCGTGCCCCTGCGAGCCCCCTGCATAACAGCTGCCATTACTGTCTCCGGAAGTGTGCTTGACAGAAAAGTTTTCTGATAGTCACGTGATCAATTTCCAGTACAGTCAATAGATAATACATTTAAATAATGTGTTGAAAAGTAATGGATATCTCACCATGTACTCGCGATGTAATGAGAGGATGCAATGCAACAGTTAATTGACTTTGGGTAAATCCTGAAGACAAGGCTTTCAGAAGGAAGAAAAATAAATAAGTTATTTCATTTTATTTCTTCCTCTTCTCTTTCCCTTCTCGTCTTTCTTTTTCTTTCAATCTCTTTCTTTCTCTGTTTACCCATTTTCACTTTGTTCAATTTTGCGCGCAACCCGGTTTCTCAAACGTATACCCAGTTTGTCAGACATATTTCTCGTGAAAATACAGAATATATCTGGAATATTCCAAGCTGGAACATAAATGAAAATTTTATTTATGGAGTTTAGGCAAGCTTGGCTCAGACCGGAATAGGGATAGAAGGGAGAGGGTGGAGATGAAGTTCGGCTAGAGTCTAGTTTGAAAGTAGTATCAAAGTATTGGTCTATTGTGAGTTAATAAATGGAATATGACAATGTTAGCCTCGGTAAGTTAACAGAAATATTCGTGTACTACCAATTATATTATATTCTAGCTTTCAACAAGTTTCTCATCTGTCTAATCCTTATAGCGTTAAAATACGAAACTATTACGTAGTATCTTTTGTGATCATGGATGTTTCTATTTTCTTTTGTACATATTAGGATCGTTTCTTGCATTTTCCTTCACGATGTCAAGCATTGTATATATGGGAAATATTCCTCTCCTATTTCCAATATTTCTTAAATATACTGTGCTGTATGGGATGTTTTTTATCATTTTAAAAATATTTACCTCTCCCTTTCTTTCTTTTTTCTTTGTTTGTCTGTTTCTTTCTTCCTTTATTTATTTATTTCATTCATTAATTCATTTATTCATTGTTTGTTTTCTTTCTGACTCTTTTTCTGTTTTCATTCTTTCATTTCCTTCGTTCTTTGTTTTCTTTCTATTTTCTTTTCTTTTCTGAGAGACTTTATATATTTTTCTTTCTTTTATTGTTTCAATTACTTCTTCTTCTTTCTCCTTTACCAAGGAAAGAGAAAGGGAACGAAAGAAGAAATATGAAAAAGGTGTTTCTCATTCACTCTCCCTTCTTCTCTCTTGTATCTTGTTTTCTTTTTCTATCTTTCTTCTCTACGAAATTAGGAAAACCATAAATGAAAGGAGAGGGTGGGGAACTAGAAACAATATTGACCCATTAAAAGGAAAACAAAACAAAAGGAAGAAAGAAAAAAGAACAGGTACGAGAAACTGTACCTAGTGATATTTTGCGGCTGGAAATGGAGAAAGTTTCCTCGTCTTTTTCTTCGTCACAGAAAAGTAAAGGAAAAAATTAAATAGCTTATTCCCCTCTTCTCTTTACCTATATGTCTTTCTTTGTTGAGAGAATAAAGAGATAGACAAAAAGGGGTTTAGGAAAAAATCATAAATCCCTGTTTCTCTTGCGATACATTTTCCTCTAACATTGGAAGGATCGATAGATAATAGTACTACCTATTTATCTATCAAAAGAGAGAGGAATACAAAGAGAGGGGATCAAAAGAAGTAGAGAGAAGAGAAAAATGATAAAGTAACGAAAACAAGTAAGTACTCTCTCACCTTTCGTTTTCCTTATTACTGGGTTCGTCTTTTCTATCTGTCTTCTATTGAAGTCTTGGGAAGAAATGTTCTCTTCTTTTACTTTCTCAAATTATCTCAATTTATTTATCTTCTTCTCTCTGTTCTTCTTCATCTTTTCTTTCCTTCTCATGTTTTTACTTCTCCTTTACCTGTTCTGATGCGTATCTCAGAAGTTAAAATCATGGCCTTCAGAAAACAAGAAATGTGGAATGTGAAAACAAGAACAATAAAAAGCAGAAAGAGAGTGACATTCTTCCCTTGTTCTTCGTCTTAATATTCTTGTTTACTTTTCTAACAGAGGAAAGAGAAAAAGCGGAAAAACAGAAAATGAGAAGAAAATGATATAAAGGATTATGGAAAGGGCGAAAGAAGGAAGAAAGTTATAAACAGAAATGAAAAATAATGAAGTAGCAGAAAAAAACAAGATAGGGACAGAAATGAAAAACTAAATGAACTTTCTCTTTTTCTTCCTTCTCTTGCCAGCTCTCACTTCCTTCCTGTGAGGCAATTGAAAATGGGGAATGAACGCAGAGAGAGTGAGAGAAAACGAACAAAAAGGAAACAGAAAAATGGGAGAAATCAGGAAAAATAAAGAATAAAGGAAGAAGTAGGAAAGAAACTAAAACTTATCATTTTAGAAGTGGACAGAGAACAAATGAGAAGATAAAAAAGAGTTGGCGATAGAGAGGGGAAGAAGTGGAGGAAAAAAGACAACAAGAGTTACTACTTTCTCTTATCCTTTCTGTCTATAAAACAAGTAAAGAAGAAAGGAAGGAGTGAAAGAATATTTTTCTATTGACTGTTAGAGATAAAGAGAGAGAAAAACAAAATTGGGTATGGGAATACAATGCAGTAGTCCTAATACGTAATAGACAAAGCAAGGAGACATTAACCAAGAAATCAAGACACTTTTCTTAAAATACAAAGTACAATTCAGCCGGTTTAAAAATAGCATTTCCTAAGGTCTTTTTAAACAGACAAATTGACAGTGCATGATAGAGTGTGGGGAGGAAGCTAAATAAATTAAAGCTATTATACTTTTATAACTATGAAATTCAAATCCCAACCAGGACGCTGGAGACTTCTCGCAGTGTTCCCATGCCTGGTGCTCTGAGGTGCATTCACTGTCAGCCTCCTATCAAATTGAGTACCAGAATATCCCTGGTATTCCTGGGCACCTGGGAAGGTAACAGAGCTGAAACCGGGTCGCTTTTGGTGACCCGGTCAGATCCAAAGATAGGTGACCCGGAAGTCCGGTCCGAAACTTGACCCGATTGACCCGGTTTGCTGGGAATTTCGGTGTCGCATTTTTCGTGCTCTGGGGATTACATCTCTGGGCCTGATCACCCCTGAAAGGAATACTGTTCAAACGCAAGGAAAATAATAAAAACACTACTTTGTCCTCCGGGTTAACGGGTCTAAATCGGGTCAGGCCGGATCAGAAGGCTCGACCCAGCGACCCGGTCTAAAACCTCATCCGAATAACCCGATTGCCCCGGTGACCTGTTTCAGCTCTGGAAGCTAAAGACGGTCGAGTGTGGGAGTGACCACCCCACCTCACTCGAGAGTCCCGTAGATCGAGAATATGTGGAGCGCTACCTACCTCAACATCTCTCATGTGTCGTTCATGACGCGTGCTTATCGTACAGGGGAAAGCTTTTTTCACTATGAAAGTCACTTTTGATTGCTATGGTTCTAGTACACTTCTTTTGTTATAGTATAAGTATTGTGCAATTTTGACGTCGGAAACAAAAAAAAAAAGTTTGGAAAGCTAATTCCCTTGCAATGTGTTGTTTACATGCCCCTCTGACCCACCACCACCACCAAAATCCCCTAAAATCCGACTTGGGAAAAATCGCTAATTTTGTAAAAGAAAACCCGCCACCTTGAATTTTAAAAAATCCATCCATTGCGTGAAAGATAATTTTAAAATAATCATGGATCGGAATCACCCTGTGCATAATGAATAGACAATTTGTAGTTGTTGCGAAGGTTAAAATTTAATATATTTAATATTTTTCAACTACCCATAGAAAGTTGCAAGGTGTATTATACAGTGTGATTATCCTTGAACACTAATCTGAAATGATTACAGTTTGATGTTGCCTTTAATTGATTTGTTGTAGATGAACATCAAATCAGTAATAAATAATATAAACTAAATTACAAACAAGGAAGAAGTAGTAAAAAGCACAATGAAACTGTATCTTTAGAAAAGATGATATAAATATCAGCCATTGATCTTTTCTTCTCTCTCTACGCCTTTTCCCACCTACGTGGGATTGACGTTTCTGATGAGTCTTCTCCACAAAGCCTTGCCCTGAACTTCTTTCACTGACAGACCTTTCTCCCTGAGATCATTCTTAACCCTATCCATCCACTTTCTCCTTAGCCTCCCTCTTCCTCTCTCCAATCCACTTCCATTGTCTTCATTCTTCTGACTTCATAGTCATTTGTTCTTCATGTCCATACCACTGCAGTCTTCTTTCTTGTATCTTCTTAGATATCTCTACAACCTCGGTTGTTCCTCTCACTCTCACATTTTTCACTCTGTCTTTTCTTGTTATCCCAAACATCCAGCGTAGCATTCTCATTTCGGTAACATCTAATCACTTTTCCTGTGCTTTCTTTATTGACCATGTTTCTTCTCCGTACATCATTACTGGTATAACCACTGTTTTGTATATTATCGCTTTACTCTTCACCGTGATTTTGCAGTCGCGGAGAACGCCAAATATTTGCTTCCAATTTCGCCATCCCTCTTGCATTCTGTGTGTTATTTCCGATTCCAAATCACCATTTCGTATTACAGATGTGCCTAAATATTTAAAGATTTTCACCTTATTCAATCGTTTTTCTTGAAACAATACTTCTTCGTTTCCTTTTCAACTCAAGACACTCTTTTTCTTAAACCCAAGCTACTCCGTCTTCTTTCTACTAATCTTTAGGCCTCTACCTTTCAAAGACTTTCTCCAACTTTCTATTTTTCTTTCAAGTTCTGCCCTATTAGTATTGCATAATACTGTACAATATCATCAGCAAACATCATACACCAAGGGGCTTCATCTGTGACATCCTGAGTTATAACGTCTATGATTACGTTGAAGAAGTACGGGCTTCCCCAATTCACACGACGAAACACATTTCTAGCCACTTTGTGTAAAGTGTTGACTGGGTATGCCATGCAAGGTTGTTGCGATGTTCTGCCGCAGACTTGCATGCTTGTTGCAGTACACTTTGTTTTTTTAGTTACTCCTCAGTAAGTGGCATCAAGTCTGATGAATGAAGCGGCCACAAGTTTGTAGAATCAACCGATTTTAGATTAACTTGTAATTTAAATCAACATATTACATCATCTGCTGTTAAAATTTCAATCTCCTAACATAACAATTTCGAGATGTTGGATTCCAGTGTATTCAAAACTAAGATAAATATATTTTTTTCTGACAAAATTACAACACACATTGATATATCATATGATTCTCTTCCTATCCAAAACAAATTGGCTAGTATTTTTTTTTTATACATAAGATGCTCGATTTCAAGACGGCGATCATGATGCTCATGACTCTTATAAAAAGCGTCCCTCTAACTGTACTTATTGGTATGCATTTGTTTTCCATTTTTCAAAGAGAAAAGGATGTTTCCAGATTATTGAATCAACAAGTCCATATTACATTTAATTATCCGTCAAAGGAATATATTCATAACAAATCTACCCTTACCAAAATATTTGCGGCGAAAACCCAGCACAGAAATTCACATGAAATTATGTACACGTGTTTAAAAATAAAGGTCCAAAAGTCACCTTAGTATTTCGAAATTGAGTAGCTTTGTAAATAAATAAGGATGCGTTTTCCTTCTTTTTGGTACTGACACCTCAACAGTTGTAAATTTGCTAGAGAGAATTATCTAATTACGGTACCATTGTATGTTATATTTGAGTGTGAGTGTATAACGATTATTATGAATTTAGAATTATTTCCTGGCAGTTAATGGCATACGTTATATTATATATTCGCAGTGGAAAAGTTTATAATGAAACAAGTGAAATTTGTGCTAAGTTCATTAAACATTTGATTTAGATAACAGTATTGGTAAAGTTTATCTTTGCGCAACATCTTTGTAAAATAAACCAATAAATATAAAGTAAACAATGTTGAAACTAAAAGTTGAATGAATATATGCGTTGTGGGATCAGTTGAAAGAAATCACATGTTGTTATAAGTAGTGACAAATGATACAATCGACATTGACAGTAATTCTATTTAATATGAAGAGCTCTTTTAAATTGGTCTAAAATTTAGACCCTAGCTTTGGTATTCCCCAACAAAACTGTACAGGAAGAATACTCTATTTGTACATGATTTGCTAACTTTTTTTTATACAACCCAATTCGAAGCTGTTGGATCCTTTGTATAATACTTTTGTATGAGAGAAAATATACATTTCCTGATTAAGGTACTGGCGGTCCATTTTCAGATACCAGTTTACTACGCATCTTAATCGTTTCCTTTTTATACCCCACTTTCCCCCTTTTAATTCTACCCTCATTTTCTCTTTAGTTAAAAGAACGGAACAGGAGGATAAGTCGGGGAAGAACATCAGTGAACAATTACGTGATGATTATCTGTGTTCATGTGGACCGTCCCTCCCCGTGACTCGCCCTTATATTTTTATCCAAGATGACAAGGTCTCCCTGGGTTCCAAATAAACTCCTCCACCCCCACGTCCCTCCCTCTTCTTTCACGACATGATCTTTCATTTGAAAAAAAAACGACGACTCTCTTCCCATCAACCACTAACAATTCTCCAGCTTCTACTCCATTTCTCTTGACAGCGAGTCGCACATCTGTCGTACACTCATTTTTATTATCTTAATTCATGCCCCAGTCATCATCAACAACTGACGCACGGTCGCCATCATGAATGGGATTTACACGCCTTTTTGACAGAGGGCATTCCTAACACTCCAACAGCAGGAAATGATGTAATTGAAAAGCAACACACACACTCAGCACAACCTCCCCTTCTTTACATACTCAAATCCACTCACAGAATATATACCAGCCACACTGAGGGCGAATTAAAGAAGGGTCTACACGAAGGAAAACAAAATGCTTGAATACTCAGTCATTTTCACCCCCACTGCTTTCTCTACTTCTCTCCACCCTCCAGACCCTTCCAAATAACAAATAAAAAGGATAGCATGTTTGATTAAAAACATATTTACAATAATTGATCAGGGTGACGATACTAGACGAATAGGCGTGACCAGACAAAATAACACCTACCAAAACAACAAGTGGCCACATTTTTACAACTTTTCGATTGCGTTGTATTTAGCGCCTATTCAAATATCACAATCAGTTAATGCTAAATTAAATAGATATTATATTATAGTCTTTAGGCATCTATGGCTTAGTCTATGAATGCTAAAGATTTATAAAAATATTTGTCAGACTTTCGAGAGATTTAAATCAGCAAAATTTCGAGTTTCGAAGACTTTCGAGATCACGGGGTGGCCGAGAAGTTTGCGCTTGCTTTCTGTGCGCGCAGTTAAAATTCAGTTTCCAGCGGGGTCCTTTAAACGGAGTGGTCATTCGAACCACAAGTCCTAAATTGCAGAAGTCCTAAATTGCACGAGTCCTAAATTACAGAAGTCATAAAGTTTACGACTTGTGAAAGTTATTTTTAGGACTTCTGCAATTTAGGGCTTCTGTAATTTAGGACTTATGAACGTTACCCGCTCAGAGTCCACTGTACTATAATCTGCAGATCCCGTCCTTAGAAGCTCACCCACTAGTTTAGGTTTTTAATGCCAATGCAATCAACTAAAGACTTTCCTTTACTTTTTCACTTATTTTCAAACATTGTTATCATCATATACATATCATAATTCATTACCAAAATCCTTTAATTAGTAAGTTACATAAACTAAGAATCGTGAGCATGACAGAAGCGCGAGATATCATAAAATAAATAGTGCCAACTCATAAGCGTAAAAACAATGCGCTTCTGACCTACGGAATTAGGATGCAAAATTCGCTGTTATGCTTTCGATAATGTCTTAAAGTAAACTGGAAATATAGGCAGAGTACTACCGAATCACCTTCTAGTACTATGGCATAATTCAAGTGAAACGGCCTTCAAAAGAATTAATATCAACTCTCGCACCATTTCTTTAATTGTATGTAACCCCTAGCTACTAACAATGTGTTTGAGGGTTAATTTTTAGAGTACTTTCAAATGGTGTAGTGTTCATACATGAGAAACTCTTTGACTGCCCAACTTTGTCTAATTCTGTATGACAACAATGGACATCGAAGAGAAATGGAGAGAGAGAATGATAAAGAAAAGGAAGGGGGAAGGAATCTGGGAAGTTCGCGAGAATGCTTGCATCTTATTCACTGCGAATGAAAACCAATCCGATTTTAAAACCACTATAGTGGAGGTTTGAGCTTTTTTAATATTTGAAAGATTATTTTATTTTATTTTTTATTTATTTACTTATACATCGTATAACGGTATTTGACATAGTCATTACAATACAAATCATAATTCAAGTAAAACATACATAAAAAAATGGTAAAGAGTGCATATAAAGTATAAAGTAAAACTTATCTGTTAATATTTCGGTGTTTCAATGTACCTATAAAATTTTCAACCTCCTGAAGGGTATATCCTTCACAATCTATCAGTATTTCTTTAATCGTACGTTTAAAAGTCTTTTTGTTGGTATTCTTTATCTTATCCGGTAGTGTGTTATAGAATATTACACCCTGGTCCATGTATGATTTTTTAAGTTTCATCAGTCTGCTTCTGACAGATATTAGTTTATTGCTGTTTCTTGTTCTATATGAGTGAACCTCCATGCCTGTCAAAAAATCATCCTTATGGGAATTTATTTATAATAAACAATGATAAATAAACAAGCAAGGTACGGTCATTATATTTAATTTTTTTAACATACCTCTACATGAGTCTCTAATAGTCATTCCTAAAATTGCTCTTATGGCCTTTTTTGCCATATAAATACTTGTTTGATTTCAACAGAACAGCCCCATAATAGTATTCCATAACTCATATGGCTGTGAAATAATGCATGATAAGCTATACATATATACTTTGTTGATAAACAATAACGTAGTTTCCTAAGTTGATAAACACCTTTTGACAGTTTGCTAATAAGATGATCAATATGAATTTTCCAGTTTAATGAACTATCTAAATACATACCTAAATATTTTATATTATTTGTTTTATTTTTAGTAATTATATCTCTCTTAAGAGAGAAATATATCCTTTCAGTTTTATCTAGATTGATTATCATTTCATTTTCCTTGAACCAGTTTATCATTTTGCTTTCTTCTTCTTGTTTCAAGTCTACCAAATCTTGATAATTTTCTTTACCTATAACGAGAGCAGTGTCGTCCGCATACAGTACTGGGGAACTCGACAACGCATTAGGAAGATCATTCATAAAAATAATGAATAGTATTGGACCAATAATGGATCCCTGAGGTACGCCTTTATTCAATATCATATATTTTGATAGTTTATTCTTTATTTTTACAGCTAGTTTGCGATTCCACAAATATGATTTTATAAGATTTATACTCAAATCATTTATACCATATAACTGTAACTTTTCTATTAACAATTGGTGAGGAACAGTATCAAACGCTTTACTCAAATCAAAGAGAGTGACGGCTGTGGTCCTTCTTCTTTCAAAGTTGTTAAGTATTTCGCGAACTATATTTTCTATTGCATCGATTGTACCATAACCCGGACGAAAACCAAACTGGGAAGGATGTATTATTTTATGTAAGTTCAAAAATTCATGTAGTTGATCGACAATAATGATTTCAAAAATCTTAGAAAAAATTGGTACCAGGGTAATAGGTCTATAATTTTCGGGAAGTGACTTATCTCCTTTTTTGTATATCGGAATGACAACGAAGCGCTTGAGTATTTCCGGAAATTTCCCATATTCTCTCGATCTATTCATTAAAATAACTAAGTAAGGGACGATTATATCAATGATATGTTTTATCACAAAGGCTGACATACCAAATGCGTCCTCAGAATGACTTGATTTTAATTTCTTGGTAGCTAAAATCACACAGTTAGGAGATATGATTTTTAACTCAAAATTACTATAACCTACTACATCTTCAATTAATGGTTGGTACGATTTAGTCCTATTACCTATGTTAGGATTGTTTACTGCTACATTAGTTAAGTATTCATTAAAATCATCAGCTGAAATTTCAATACCATCATTTCTTTTCTTTTGACGAACTTCGTTATTTATAATTGACCAGGCCTTTGAACTTTTTTGTTTGGATGTTTTAATTATATTATCATTATGACGAATTTTGGCTTTATTGATTTCTCTTCTGTAGAAAACCTTTAAATTTCTATATTTCATGGGTGCGTCCTTATTATCATTTTTCATTTGTATATACCAAAAGGATAATGCCTTCTTTATCTTATATAAGGATTGATTAAACCAACGACAAGGTTTATGTTGAAATTTGTTCTTAGTAAACATATGTACCAAGGGGCAATTAATTTCTATTCCTACCTGAATGATGTCAACGAAGATTTTCCATGCCATGTCAACATCATCATGTACATTTAAGATCTTACCAAAATCAATAGACATTAAGTAGTTTCTAAGGTTCATTATATTTCTAATGTGCAATCTGCGAAAATTTATTGAAGTCCCTACATCTTTGTCTGTTTTTGGTTTATATTTCATAAGTGACCCAAAGCGCGAGGTGATCAGCTACGGCCGATGCTAAAGTGCCACATTGTAGGTTAGTGGCAGTGATATTGGTAATCACATTATCTAAGCAATTAGATATTAGTTTTAGATATAAAACAAAACAGGCGTGGATAGCTTCATTGTAGTATGTCTTAAGTTTAGAAGAAAAGATATATGATTAAAACTATGAGTATTTCATGCAATGTGCACAAAATAATATGAGTAGTGCTGAAGTTGGGCGAAACGTGCAAGAACGGAGTTCCGGCATAATTAAAATCTAACCTCAAAAGTACCGGCATAAATTCACGAAGGTACAGACGAAGTAGTCTCGAAAGTGTTTGTGAAATATATAATCTGAACTGTTAATAGAATCATGATATTGTTTTCTTGTCGTGACAATTTACATTAACTACATGATATACTTGATTTTGTAAATAATAATTCACCACTAGTGACCATTCTTAAGTATTTAATTTGCTATTGATTAATTTGCCTTTTTGTAAATTTATGGGTTTATGATTCCACTTCAGCCGAAAATATTTTTCCAACTTCAACACTCATGCATTTCTGGACATAAATGAGGCCGTTATTGAAAATATTGTAAACTCAAGTAATAACTGAATTGGCAGGAGGAAATAAGCCCCAAAATCTGTTTTGTGGGAAATTACCAAGAACTCTATAACATATTTCCAATTTATTGGAAGGATTATTTTTTTTTACTGAATATTGAGAAAGGCATTTTAATTCTTTTACAACGTTCATACAGTTTCCAAGTATTGTATTTTTGCTCTTAAATTTAAGAAAAGTTGGTGGATTTACTTGCTTCTTCCAACTCATAGAGAAAATGACTAGAAAAATGAAGCAAATACTCAACAAAACTTTCAAGTTCATGTTATTCACAAGTAATTTACGTAAGAAACAAACATTCTACTCTTTCGTTGAAAAGAACTCTTTCATCTCACTTATATCTAAATAAGTTTGCTGGTATGGATCACGAATCCCAGAGGAGTCATGAAGACTTAATGTTAGTGTGTTCCGTGTTGAGGCAGTTGCTTTATGCCATAAAGTACTCCCCACAGATATTTTTGGGTTGAGAGTTATTAATCGTCATCAGCTGCAGTTGTGGTAAGTCAGGTAAGTAAGTTCTCGTCGAAGCATGTCTTCTTTACATTGTTCATTTTCTTTTCGTTTGTAGGTATTTTTCCTGTGTATGCAGGCTCTGTAGGAAGAGTTATGTTATACCAGAGAAACCTCTGGTTTCTGAAGAACAAATCTTGTCTTGATGGCGCTATCAATAAACCCTTATAGAACCCTTCACAGAGGATGAATATTAAAGGTGGTTTTCTTTAGAACTACGAAGTTGCAAACGTTTGTCAATGTTCTGCGTTGACTTATTTTCAACGACTTTGACCAACAAGCCTTACAGTACAGGATTTGTTTTGAAGATATCTTGCTCAAGTAATATCCTGATGCTTTCGCCGTTCGTATCAACTCAGTCATGCGAAGAATGTCATTGATGGGGATGTTAGTTGAAATGTAAATAGCCAAGGTTAGACCACGAGTCCTGGACTCCCTTCTCTTTTCGTCTTGCAGCAGACCTTAGGATTAAGAATGGGCATCCCTCCTTACTGGTCTTCTCCCGAACATAAAATCAATGCAATGTTAAAGTAAAAACAAAGCTTGTCATTACTAACAAGTACGTGTTAGCTTACATTTTCTTGAAACTATGAGTTGTCACTTTTGTGGCTCCCAGCATGATACGTATTTAGATGTCTAACTGGAACTAGTGGGGATACAACAGCACCCATGCTGAGCAAGTCTATTTGGTGTTGTATTGGCAACTTGTGACCCACGGAAGCAATTGGAAAAAGGAAATAAATCAGGATTTGTTTCCATCTTCCAACGGAAATTTCACGTTTTTCAAGCCTTTGCTGATATATTTTTTTGCTTCCTTTATGCACTATAGAGACGCGTATTTCCTTCTAGATATCAAATTCGGCATAAACTAGATTTAATTTGTTTTTGGCGTTTATTGCCTTCTTCCAATTGACGATTCAATTTACATAAAGCTGAATCTCAGATCCACATTTATGGATATTTATGCAAACATAAAGCTGCATGAATCTGAGCTGATATTTTAATAATAACAAAAGGTCAACTGATATATTGTTTTAGGGTAGCTTGTTTCCAAATATGAAGACACTTGTCAGCTACGTTTATTTGTTTAGGAGATAGGACTTCTGGAAGTTGAGATTTTAATTTCTTTCAACATGAGCAGTCTGCAAAATTGGTGGCGACTTTGGTGGACAAAAGAAAGTTACCTTTTCCAATTCTCATGGACCTCAATAATAGATACTGGTATGCAAATCAATGTGGACAATAGCAGTGATGTACTGATAAATACTTTTTTGAATAATCCAGAACCCTTACTCAAATTACGAAATACATACAGGACGTATGTGTATGAGTAATATCTCAAGTCATGGGGTTTACTACTAGAATTGAAATGCTAGTGGAGTACAGATCATTAGAAACCTTAGATACATCAAGTTAGCAATAATGTACTCCGTATTTGTGTAGTTTTGTGTTTATCTTATGAACGACTACAATTTGCCCTTAGGAATATGTAACAGTCATTGAATATGTGACTAAGGAACTCAATACACGATTGTCAGCTGTGCAAAAGTATTTGTTAACTTAAAAGCAGATCAGCCTAAGCGTGATTTGACTTGCTCTTTGAAATTAACTTAAAGTTCCAACCCTATTTTTAATGATGGGTAGGAGAAGTTTTAAAAAAATCCTGCCAGCTAGTAAACTAGTGTTGCAAAGTTTGATATATTTTTTAAATTACGTGGATTATAATTATTATTATTAATGACAGGTTTTACACTTCAGTCACTTGAACATTAACGCTTATATCGTTTTCATGTTGCCCATAGTAAGGTAACCAGATTTTAGTACTCAATGCACGCAAAGACCATTATTTACCAAATTTGAATGTAATTTTTAAGGCCTTTCCTTTACGCAACTTCGGCTCAGCCTAGTATACATAATTAGGAACAATCCAATGATTTTGGTGAATTAAAATGGAAGTTCACTTTCAGCTTCGCCGCTGCAGAGCAGGGTATGAGATACCCTGCGAGCGTACCACTTTCTTTCATTAAATGAGTATGAGGATTTCTGATTAACTATACTCACATTAAGTCCAAGAAATAATGTTCATATTAGGAATCCGGAGCAGAATGGGCGACCACCAAATTTAGTGCATTACCGTTATTATTTTTACAAAAAGTGCGAAATTTGTTCCTAATTAGTTTTCAATAAATTTTGCGGTACACCGACTGATTTCAAGGTAGATATGGGTTCAAAGTTTCATCTTAAACTAGTACAGTTTTTTTAGTTCGTTTCGCTTGCTACACACAGTTCCTTGCAATATCCTTTAGCCATTGGTTTGTAATTAGATTGTGCGCATATAATTTTATGCTATTGAATTAATATTTAACAACTCATAAAAATAACATGAGAGCCACAAACTATTATGTTTACCAAGGTTGGAAGTCCTGAAATGCTACTAGCCCGAGGGAGCACAATAGAATAGGTATTCCCGGTAATGATACAAGTTTCTGCAAATCATGATATATTGTGAAAGTATTTGGAATATTATAGACAAAGTGGACAAATAGTTTCACCTTATTTTTATGAGCTGAATTTCAGAAATAGAGAATTCGTAGTAAACTTTACGATAGATCAAACTGACGAGTTTGCATTGATGAGTTTTGAAGTATTCTTGGTTTGATAAATTGTGCGTTGCATACGGTTTCTGTAATTAATGATTATTTGCAAATTGTAATTTTAAAATGATCGCAATTTTTTCTTTGTATAAAATACCCCAAATAATAGGAAACACATTGTAGGTAAATATGGAACCACAGTGCAAGGCAAGCTAATTAAGTAAAGTTCAAAGTAGGTTCTAGCACACATTATTAGTTATCATTTATTGCAATCCTGGAAAGCATAAAGCTTCCGAGAGGGTAGTATTTTCCAGTTTTTTTAGTAAAGGACGAACAATATATGCCGTTGTTTTCTTGCGAAGTTCTGTTGTCCGATGAGTTAGGATGTGAAATTCAGTTGAAAAGGCACATTCGGATAAATTCAGTCAGAAATTTAGCACAATAGGTCACAACCAATAAATTTCGAACAACATACTGTAATAAATTTGTCATGTGGAATATTGAAGTGTCAATTGTGTCTGAGAGAGCATGCTGTTTCTTTACGGATGTATCTGCATAGCGGATTTATTTCAAGTGGACACTCAGATCTAGAAGAGATATACATATTTAAAATCAGCATAAAAACTGAATTTGGGTGTAAAACATTAGGTGCCATTGACCAGTGGTTGAAGAGAAATTGTTGATACAATAGTCAAATTCTTGTCTCTGGAGAGTGATAGAAAAGTGTTGAAGTGCCATTCTATTTTTAGGTTGCTGAAAGAAATGGAAAGCAAATACACAGTAATGGGTTGCGGGTGGAAAGCACTTCCTTCTGAAGGGTATATTCTTCATGGACGCCATCTTGAAGTCCGCCATATTGAATCTTAATTGATTTTCTTAAATGGGAAGGTGATCGTATAATATGTCATTCTGGGCTAGAATTTTACTGGAAATACGTTTCTAAAGTCAGTTTTACCGTAAATGTAATATTGTGAGAGATAAGAGTATGTGACGCTAACATGGTGTAATGATACAACAGCTTAGAAACAACAATTTCTTCTCGAAAGAACGACGCAAGTGCATACAAATTGTTCTTGAATATAGTTCCCTATGGATATGGTTTTATACACATTTGGGTTTCATTTCCGTCGTTATTTCAAGGCAAAATAATGAATAGCATTGTTTTTAGTGCGCCACTTATGAATATCCGGCGCTAGTTTACACTCAATGCCGCTCACTACGGTAACAGACGGTAAAGTGACACTGATAGGTGAACGTCGCTATACTCAGTCACCAGAGACCCACACTGGTACAAATGAAAAATTGGGTAGAATCCGTAGAATGGCACACGAATATTAACAAGCGAACATACTGATGGGGCAGAACAAAGTTATGGTTTTCCCCCTGCGTCATGATTAGGATGTAAAAATATGTGCGCACGCACCAAATGCGTATAAATGCTTATCGATAGGGCACTATACTCAGGAATAATTTGTATGCATTTATGTTTCACTTCCGTCGTTCTTTCGAGAAGAAATTGGTGTTCCTACGCTATTGTGTCATTACCCCATGCTAGCGTCACATACTCTTATCTCTCACAATATTACATTTACGGTAAAACTGACTTTAGAAACGTATTTCCAGTAAAATTCTAGCCCAGAATGACATATTACACATCCTTCCCATTTAAGAAAATCAATCAAGATTCAATATGGTCAACTTCAAGATGGCGGCCATGAAGAATATCCCCTTCACAAGGAAGCGCTTTCTACCCACGACCCATTACTGTGTATTTGCTTTCCATTTCTTTCAGCAACCTAAAAATATAATGGCACTTCAGCACTTTTATATCACTCTCCAGAGACAAGAATTTGACTATTGTATCAACAATTTCTCTTCAACCACTGGCCAATGGCACCTGGTATTTTACAGACAAACTCAGTTTTTTTTATTTTTTTATTTTAAATACGTATATCTCTTCTAGATCTGAGTGTCCACTTGAAATAGTGTTACTTGCGAGTAGCAAAGTAAATAAGCAGTTTGGTGACTTTGAGCATGTGTGATACTTTAACATTTCTATCATAGAAATGGATACGCAGTTATTTCATCCAATTTCGCTTGTTTGGTTCTATAATGTCAAGTGTTTAAATTCAAACTCCCCATACTTGATTCCCCCCGTAACCCACCCTCCTGGTATACTTCTGTTCCATGACTTCCCATGAATATCCTCTTATAGTGCTCACTTCCACGAATATTCTTGGCTTTATTATTTGCTAAACAACTTGTGTTTTCGAAAAGCAGTCATAAGATTTTTAATTCTGTTGGTTATTATTATTGTTATTATTATGTGGTGAGCACCAAACAAATAAATTAAATATGTTAGGGTTAGCCAAGGGGATGTACATTAATTTATGACATAAATACATTTAACAATTACTTTTCTTGCTAGGTGCTGGAACATGATCTTTGTCTTCCCAGTTCATGCCATTTGGACCATTTGGTGGACAAACACCATGTTTTCTCGGAGTTCTTCCTTTTCCTCCCAGTTACTTCATTCCACCAATTAATCCATCATCATCCATCCGGCCTGAGCCAAAGTTGCGTAAAGGAAAGGTCTTAAAAATTACATTCAAATTTGGTAAATAATGGTCTTTGTGTGCATTGAGTGCAAAAATCTGGTTACCTTACTATGGGCAACATGAAAACGATATAAGCGTTAATGTTCAAGTGACTGAAGTGTAAAACTTGTCATTAATAATAATAATAATAATAATAATAATAATAATAATAATAATAATAATAATAATAATAATAATAATAATAATAATAATAATAATAATACACGTAATTTAAAAAATATATCGACCTTTGCAACACTAGTTTACTAGCTGGCAGGACCTTTTTTTAAACTTCTCCTACCCATCATTAAAAACAGGGTTGGAACTTTAAGTTCATTTCAAAGAGAAAGTCAAATGACGCTTAGGCTGATCTGCTTTTAAGTTAACAAATACTTGGGCACAGCTGGCAATCGTGTATTGAGTTCCTTAGTCACATATTCAATGACTGTTACATATTCCTAAGGGCAAATTGTAGTCGTTCATAAGATAAACACAAAACTACACAAATACAGAACACATTATTGCTAACTTGATGTATCGAAGGAAGGTTTCTAATGATCTGTACTCCACTAGTATTTCAATTCTAGTAGTAAACTTCATGACTTGAGATATAACTCATACACATACGTCCTGTATGCATTTCGTAATTTGAGTAAGGGTTCTGGATTATTCAAGAAAGTATTTATCAGAACATCACTGCTATTTTTTATTTTTTATTTTTATTTAGGGGGACCCGCATACCACCCCTGCCTCTTTGTATCCTTTACACAAGCCAAGTTGTGTACTTTCAAGGTCGTACATCACGCTCATTTTTGAGCTCCTTGCCTTGGGGCAGGCATGTCCCTAGAGATTCTTGGATTGCCGGAATTCCGGCACTCCAAGAAGCCCCTGTGTTCCATCGGTCAGAGACCTCTGGGGTTGCGGGACGGACTCTTGGCCAGGCATCCAGAATGTTCTCCTGGCCTTTGTTCCAGATCTTTTGGAACTTCCTTGGGGGGATTCCCTATCTACTAAATACTAATTTTATTAAAATAAAGAACATACATACATTTAAACATATAACACACATTAGACAAGACGATACAGGACAACACATGACAACACACGACTTGAAGACTGGCATCTTCTTCTTTTCTGTGTCCTGCAACGAGATAAGATATTAGTTATTGATGCTGTTGTTGGTCGTACATCTTCCTTGTTAGTAGTCTTTTCCCTCGTTGCAGGATTCATCTTCTTCTTTCTTCTTTCATTCTTCTCATCCATACTTTGATTGGGGAGGGTCCGAGGATTGGAGAGAATTCTGAGGGGGTCACTGCAGCCGTAGAATAGTTGTTCAATCTACAAAGTTTGTGTAATGATCCAATTCTTCTTCCTCTTCCGCCCCGATCATATGCTTTTAACATTTTCACTTTCACACACACATTCACTCGCGGTTATGTATTCATTTATATGGTTTTGTTCACGGATTCCGCGATCTCAACCCTTATTTGCTGTTGCTATTGATATTAAACTTAGTACACATTTACACTTATCCCGCCACCATACACGCATATCACTTCCACACATGAGTGTCTCTCACCAGGCCTTCCTCGTGAGGCACTCCTGCTGCTGGAGTTCCAGCAACGTCATATATCCTTTTATAGTCCAGTTCATGGATAATAATTTCTAGTCCATTTTTTTAATCACTCATATAGCACCTCGTATACCCGCTCACGGAAGTCGCGGTAGTCGCGTTCACGTTCGCGGTTCGAAGCACTTTTTCAGTAACTTCTCACTCCCCACTTCATGCCGCGGGACGCCGTCTACCCTCCAAAAATTTTCTTTTGTGATATTCCGAGACTTTATTCGCTGCCTCCCGGAGGATCACCGCCAGTTCTAGATTTCTCAGAACCTCAGCGATTGGTGTATCCCCCAGGAGGGTTCTCTGTTCTGTTATCAAGTTATCTGTCTCTCGACATCTGAGCACTACGTGGTCCGGCGTCGCAACAACCCCGCAGGCATGACACAGGTTATCTTCTACCAAATTGAGTTCTCTTAGCTTTTGTCTATAGGGGCCGTGACCAGTTAAGAAGTGCATAAGTCCACTGTCTATCTCGATACTCATTTCCAGCCTCTCAGCCACGTCCGGTAATAATGCGTACAATCTTCTGGCCTTGGTTGATTCATTCCAGAAGTTCTGCCACGCACCGGTTAGGATTGTTGCTATCTCTTGTTTGTTGTTGGCTTCGTTGTGGAGGATTTCAGTGACTTTTTCTCCGTTTCCTTTCTTCAACCAGTACGTAGCCCCAAAATTCTTCACCTGGAGGTGTAGCGGCATAATCGCTGTTGCCACTTGGAGAGCCTCCACCGGCGTGGTACGATATGCTCCAGTAAGTCGGAGCATTATTTGTCTTTGAGCTCTATTAATTTCCTGTGCTTGTCGGACATCGTCCATGCGGTGGCTCCATACACTTGCTGCGTAACCAACAACAGATCTAATTATGACGTCGTGGTAAATTTTTAACACTTTTAGGGGTATCCTATATTCTTGAGTTGCCAGATTTATAATTTTATGTGTGAGTTTGGTCGCCTTGTTTTTCACTTGTTGTACGTGCGCTCTGAAATTTAGTTTCTCGTCAAGGATGACACCCAAGTATCTTAGTTCTTTTTCTCTTTTAATGGTACTATTATTAACTTTGATTATTGCACCTCTGTTATAATTTAATTTTCCTTTAAAGATTACGTACTTAGTTTTCTCTGCCGAAATGGTTAGTTTATTGTTTTTGCACCACGACGTTATCTCTCTTATTATTTCGTTGGCTTTATCTTCAATTTCTCTTCTGCTGTTGGCTTTCAGAACCACCGCTAGGTCATCCGCGTAAGCCACCACACGCTCCACCTGTTGCATGTTGTTTAGTTTTTCCAGACATGGCTGAAAGACCAGATCCCAAAATATAGGTCCCAGAACAGATCCCTGTGGGCAGCCCCTGGTTGGTTTCTTGGTCACGACGCCATCCGCCGTGTCAACTTTAATAATTCTGTTTTCAAAGTAGTTTGCAATTAGTTTCCATATAGAAGGATGTAAGTTTATATTTTTAAGCTCTCTCAGTAGGGAGGGCCACCACAAGTTGTCAAAGGCTCCCATAATATCGAAAAATATGCTTACTGTATATTTACAATCATCATTGCCTAATTGTTTAATTGTCTTGACCAATTCATTTATTGCATCCTCTGTGGACTTTCCTTTTCTAAAACCATACTGTAGATTACAATTTTGAATGCCTGTTCTTTTTTTAGATATTTTATTTGCTATAATTTTTTCAAATAGTTTACTTATTACATTGAGTAAGCATATTGGTCTATAGGATTTTGGCTTTGATTTGTCTTTATCTTCTCCCTTTAGCAAAATTATTAAGTTTGCTTTTTTCCATGTGTCTGGAAATTTATTTTGTTTAATGCATTCATTGAAGAGTCTAGCAAGATATGGTGTCCAAATGTCGGTATTTGTTTTAAAGATTTCGTTTACAACTCCATCAGGACCTGGGGCCCTCCCAGACTTTAAGCTCTTAATTGCTACCTTGACTTCATCATTTGTTGTTAAAATTTCACTATCATCTTCTTCGCTATTTGGGGGTATGTTCATTTCAAATCTTAATCTTGTATTTTCTTCATTATCTTCATTGTTATTGTCGTCCGGAAATAATTTTTTGAATAATAGTTCTACGGTCTCCCTCCAACTTGCGGTGTAACCTCCCTCGTCTGTGATCAGGCTATTTAATGGGCCCCTGGTTTTTATTTTGTGCATAACTATTTTATATGGGATTCCCCATAAGTTGTTGGCAAGATTTTCATTAACGAACTTTTCCCAAGTTTTTCTTTTGGTTTTGTATAGCTCTTTTTCAAAATTTGTTTGGCCAGTCTATATTTGTTCAATCGCGCTTCTCTTAACTCCTGACTACCAGCTGCCTTATAGCTTTTCCTACTTGCCTTTAGTATTAGTTTCAGTTTCTCCAGATTTTTTGTCCAAAATACTTTTCTTTTTCTTTTATTTCTGTTTAATTTCGGTGCTGATTTTGTGATTGCTTCCGTAATGGCCTCTTCTAATTTAGTTGTAGTGTTATTTAAATCACAATTATCATTTATTTCTGGTAATTTCAGATTTTTTATAAAATTTTCCTTATTGAGCTTTTTAATGTTGTATCTAATGTTCTGTTCATCAGTCTCTGTTTTATCATTTCCATTCGTTGTTAAGTCCACCACGAAGCTGATGGCGCTGTGTTGGCTAGTTGTTACATCTTCTTTTACAGTCCAGTGTTGTAAATTATTATAGAAGTTTCCCCCTACTAAGGTTACATCTATATTACTATTCGCTCCAGCCCTGCCCTGAAATGTGGGTGGTTGGTCTCCTTTGTTTATTACATTTAGATGGTATTGATGTATTAAATCTTCGTACTTTTCTCCATTTCCATCTGTATTAGGGCAGTGCCAGAGTGGAGATTTCGCGTTAAAATCTCCCAAAAGTATAGTATTCATCCCATTTAACCCTTCCAAAATATTATCTATTCTATGTACAAAAAAGTCAGCAGGAAAGGAAAACTGACAGTATACATTGATTATTTTTAACTTTGCTGTTCCCAATTTTAAATCCACACTCTGGATCCACCGGCATGTATTTCTGGAGTCCACCAAAGCCTCTATGTTCTTGTTAAAAATGATCATCGCTACCATCGGTGTTGGATCCTCCGGAAGGATGGTCATAGCATCCACAGGCATTCCTTGTATTCTTCCTTTGTTGGTATATGGCTCCTGCAGGCATGCCACGTCCACCTCCTCTTTCTCACAATATCTTCTAATTTCTAAGGTTGCTAATTTTGATCTGTCCAGGTTTACCTGGACGAATTTAAACATTTTTTATTTTACGGTTGTCTAGTGTAAACGTGGCACGCCGGGAACTTCTCTAACGGATTGAAGACAATCCTTCCATAAGCCATCACAAACTGCCTGTAGATGCTGTTCAGTTGCAGAGACTCCTCTCGTCTTTCAAAGACTTTGTGAATTAGTTTTAGTAAGTCCTGTGGATCCGTCGTGATTCCGCTTGCTCGTATATTTATCCTGTCCACTTCCTCGATCGTTGGGAAGGTTATACTTTTTCCATTATGGTGCATGTTCCTAACGACGATTCGCAATGCCGCAGTTAGGAGAGAAGGCTCCTCCAGTCTTGACAGGTTATAGCTAGCTTCTAAGTTCTCGTAGAACTTGTTAGGGTTAAATTCCTCTTTTTGTTGTTCGTTCTCTGCCAGCTCTACCTTCAGTTCCGTGTCTTGCTCTTTTTCGTCCAGTTGCGGATTATCTTCGTAGGTTATATCCCTGGTTGTGTCGGTTTTGATTGATTTTTTCCGGTAGAGTCTGGGGATCCAGGATCTCCATCCTTTTCTTTTCTTCGCTGCTCTGTCAGTCTGTTTCCCCCCCTCCAAAGGCCTCTCCGCATACCTCAGCTCCCTTTCCCCCAATATACTTTCTGTCGTCTCAATGCATTCTGCTACATCTATCATTGTTTCTATTTGTATATGTTCTTCTTTTGTTAATTTTTCCAAATCTTGCTCTATTGTCTTGAAAAGAAATTCGTCTTGGATAATCATTTCTAGTCCAATTGCTTCAATTTTATTTTTCCAATTTAACATCACTTCTAAGACGTCGCATGGGGACTTCTTCCATAGTCCTATTCCTATAGCCGGGATTTTGATTTTTGTTCTATTGTTACCTTTCAAGGCCGAAAACACTTCCAATAATATGTCGAGGTCTTCCAAGAAGGTCTCCCTAGTTGATTTCACGTGCATGAACTTACAACCATACCGATTTTCAGATAGATAAATAGTTATGTCTTTATCTTCACGTACCATTATATTGTATATTTCCATTTTTTTCAAATTGAAATTGTCGTGGGAAAGTGCCACTGTCTGTGCAAATCCCCTGGGGAACGTTGCCAAATCCGGGTTGATAAAATGTAAGATTGTTTGTTGTTGGTCCATATTAATATAACTTTTTTTAATTTCGAGAAATTTAGGTGTTGTTAATTTGTTTCCAGTGTTGAACCAATTATTTATGTTTTCTATTTTCTTTTTGTTGTTATATTCCATAAGTCTATTTATACTTCTTTTTTGTCTGCATGGGGGGTTCTTTTTCTTACTTTTCGGTGTTCCAAGTTCAATCAGGCTAGAGTTACAAGCCATAATCAAACTTGTCGATTGTTCGTTGTAAGCTTAACTTATACTGTGGGCACTCTTGCTGACTCTTGGCCCCACACAGTTTTTTCCTCGAGTGGCATGGTACACAGACTTTTTTATCCTTGTTTTTACACTCTTGTTTTTTGTGACCCTTTTCCCCGCAGAAACCGCATCTCTGGTCATTTCTACAATTGGCTGCTATATGTCCATAGTCAAAACAATTCATGCACGTTGTCACCGTCAAAAAATCCTTAACGGTCGTGGCCTCAAAGCCAATGTACACTCTTGGGTTTCTTAATATGGTTTCCCTCACCTGTCTAGGCACCTCAAACACCAAGTGGTATCTCTCTTGGTTCCTGGGTCCTGTTTTAAACCTGGGTTTGATTAGCTGTTTTTGTTCTTCCGTAATGTGTGCCAGATTTCTTTCGATGAGCTCTTCAACGGCTTCTTTTTCTTTTAATTCCGATGGGACTCCGTATAGGATCATTAATGGATTTCTTTTGCTACTCCTATCCGTCAATGCTAGTCCTTGTTTTACTCCCGGGTGGCTTCTGAGTCTCTCCTCATCTTCAGTAGAGGCCATCTGCAGGATCAATGCTGTTTTTGCTTGAATCATTTGAAAATTAATTCTATCCTCTCTCTTGACCAAGCTCGTTAGTCTCATCCTGATGTCTCTTACTGTTTCTCCTTCCTTTGGTTTAATTAGTATGGTCGGTTTGGTGTTTCTTTTGTTTGATTCAATCATTTTAGTCTTTTCTGATATTTTGGTGTCCCTCTTCAACACGTCGGCGAAACTCACTGGTTGTGCTACAGCTGTTGTTTCTTGTTTCGTTCGTAGACTTCCATTCTCTTTACAGAGATTTCTTATTTCCTCTTCCTGTTTTGCCATCTTCTCCTCCGTATCTAGTTTCCTGATTTCTAGTTGATTGCCTATTACTTCTAGTTCTTTTATCCTTAGGCTGCCCGTAATTGCCTCATCTTCTAGTTCTCTTATTTTTCTTTCTAACTTGTCAATCTCATTTTCTCTTTCCTCTATCTTCGCCTCCCAGCGTGCTAATTTGAGTTCGCATTCTCTGAGACGCGCATTTTCTTTTTCTAGCTTTTCCTGATTCCGCTGCAATTCCACAACTCTTCCCTCCATGTGTGCCAGCTTTAGCTTCATTTCCTCTACTTCTTTTTCTTGTCTCTGCCTCTTGTTTGAATCCTCCTCTTCTGGAGTTCTCATTCTTTTCTTTGTTGTCTCGTCGTCTGCACTTGATGCTGTAGGTGTTGATGTTAACTCAACTTGATCAACGGCCCCCTTCCTGATGCGTAGTTGTGGGGTCCTTGGTGTTCCATTTACTTTCTCCCACTCTGCCCACACTTCGTCTACAATTTTTTGCTTAAGTTCACGGTCTTCTTTAGCCGATCTTACTTTTCCCGGATTCACTTCCTTATTTTTAATTTTCTCCTGGAATTTTAAGAAGAATGGGTTGTTTGGAATTTTTATATTTGGCTCATCAACAGAACCCTTCCATTCCGATTCCAGTTTTGCGAGTCCACTTCTTGTGACATCTGCGTGGTCGAATGTACCCTTTTTAGACATTTTTTTTTAAATTTATAACTCACAAAGTCACAGTTTATATTATACAGTTTATACACACACGAGAAAAAACGACAACGAAAACGAAATAACGATCAACAGCATGATCCCCGGTACCGCAGGTCAGAGGACAGACACTCCAAGAGGCCGACGTAAAAAAAAAAAAAGGGGGGGGGTTCAGTGACCACAGGGGGACCCCACCCAAAATGTTCCCCATCGAATTCTGGACAAAAAACATTTCGGGGGGGGGGCAGTGACCCCTATGGGTGAGGTCATCGACCTCCCAAAACATCAGACCCTCATCCCAAGCGGCACCAGAGATATAGGCTTTAGCCTTCCATGCTGCTATATACAACTATATACACTAAAGATCTGGAAAAATTTTTGGTCCTAGTGGCTGGGACTTAGTAAAAATTCTTGCCTAGCAACAGCTAAGGAGAGTCAATGTCACCGGAAAGACTCGGTCAGAAGCCCTTGTTGATGTGGCTTCCTCCGATGCCAACGTGTTCTCCGTCACTTTATGTCCCATATACTTAACATGTAAATTTTGGAACCTTAATAACTTCCGTAGAAAAAATCGCGCATAGTTCACACTTTCTGAAAATCTATTAGAGTTTATAAGGAACAAGTTTGCGTACTCACTTTTTTGGTCCTCTACGTTTCTCCCTCCGAAAAATGCTGATTTAGCGGAGCGAAAAATTCACGTGTCTTAACACTTTCACTGCCAATACTCAAGTCTATTGTCCACATTGATTTGCATACCAGTATCTATTATTGAGGTCCATGAGAATTGAAAAAGGTAAATTTTTTTTTTGTCCAACCAAGTCGCCACCAGTTTTGCAGACTGCTCATGTTGAAAGAAATTAAAATCTCAACTTCCAGAAGTCCTATCTCCTAAATAAACAAACGTAGTTGACAAGTGTCTTCATATTTGAATATTTGGAAACAAGCTATCCTAAATACCTTTCAAACGATGTATCACACTTAAAAACCGGTGAAGGTGTTCAAAAGTTATGACTTTTTTTTAGCCTAACCACATAATTTTCACAAATAATTGAAAAGTGTGTCTATCATTCTGTGTGTTTTTTTGTTTCAGCCCCAAATGGTTGGTACCTGGGGGGTTGGGGGTCAATTGTGGGCTCCAACAAGTTGGGGTAAACAATTATTTCTTAATAGGAGTTACCGTTTTCGAGATATGGAGCCTACCATGGTCAAATTCGACCTTTTGTGCGAAGACTATGCACTTTTTAATAGGCAGCCTTACAAAATATGTGATTTCAGTATAAAAACCTCTTCGGGGTAAAGGGCAGAGTAATGCAAGAATTCTACTCACCAAAGAATGATATCCATTTTCCAAGTGGCTTTCTCTTTGTCACTATGGCGGAAGGGAGGATACTAAGTCTCTTAATTTTATTACAAAGGAAATACTTCCGTCATAGTGACACAAAGAAAGTCATTCGCAACATGGATATCACTTCTTTGGTGAGTAGAATTCTTGCGTCACTCTGCCCTTTACTCCGAAGGGGTTTTTATACTGTAAAATAATCACAAGATATTCACTTCAACAATTGATTTGCAAGTTTGACAAACACTAATTGGTTACATAATATTTTTTATATATACTATAAATTGGATCTGGCGAGATCATTACCTATAATTACATGCATGTTATACATACATTTATTAATAAAGTTTAAAAATAGCATATTTAAAAGTGAAGAGATTGGGTACCAAGCTTGTTATATAACAATAAATATAGACAATAAAAAGATATTTGCAAACACGAATAAAAGGATTGTTAAAATGACAGAAAATTATGTTAGTAGCGACTAAATAATTTGGTCAGCATAGCATCAACCTAGAATCTGGCAACTAGCACTAATAAATCTTGATAAAATGGTTTCGTGATCACTTGAGCCAAATGTTTGGTCAAGATGACCAAAAATTACTTTGTTCAGCACTACCACATTATTTGATTAAACATTTAGTAGATACATTTAAAACATTTGGCTTGAACTACTTAAAATTGATTTTCCAGTAGTAACTAAAATTTGGTATTTTGTGGAACTGAACAAAGTTCTGGTTGAGTTTAGAAATATCATGCATTTGATCGTGCAGTTTTGCCACGATTTACCAAATAACATTGCGAATTCACATACACACGCGTACTCCAATAGCATACATACGTTGAAATTACGCGGATTAAACGTTAGTATCGAAACATAATTTTAACGTTCTGATAGTACTGAAAGTACCATTCAACGGTTTATTCGATGTTGAATAATGGTTGAGAAAAACAGGTTGAAATCAAGAAGTGGATGATGAAAAACTAGTTCAGTTGGCCAAAACAGAGCATGGTTGCTGTCTATTGGTATATACATTTAGCTGCATTTAGTCCGTTGCTTTCATCATGATATGCAGTATTAATTTTCCAACAGTAAATTATTCAACCGTCTTCTATGGGATTCGAAGGTGAAACGTTCCGCACTCGTCGTTGGTAGCTCGACACGTTGACCACTCAACCACGAAGCCGCCTTGAGAGTCACTACTCTTTTACTATTCCCTTCATATTACGAAAACGCAAAAGGCAGCCTTAAATGCAGTCGCCACAAATTCAGACCTGTCGTTTTACCATCATGTAATAATAATAAATACTTTCTCTCTTTCTTAGTTATGTGCATTTTTTCCTTCTTTAACACTAACCATCGCTCCACTCTTTCTCATTGATAGTAATATGTCGCCTTAGAAAAACGCATACAAAGCGAAATCTATGTCATAATTGAAAACGCCCGATGAACGCACATGAACGCCCGATTAACAAAATTAAATGTACGTTGATATATAGTTTAAATTCAATCAGTTTTCAGCATGCAAATGATAACATGAGAAACGTAGTTAATTTTATTCTATTCACTTTTAAGCACAATTTTATGCAATTAACTTGGAAAGATAATCTAGAGCACAGTTCAATATAACAGTTAAAAACATGTCATATTAACATCCTATCGACGAAATCAAATTTTCGTTGGAATATAAGATTAAAATTTAACGTGTTTTCAACATGCAAAAGAAGACACAAAATGATAAGTAATGGCATTGAATTAGCTTTTAATTACAAATTTTATTCCATTAAATTGGAAAGAATCCCATAAAACGAAATCTATACCATAGTTGAAAATAACAGTTGAGTCTACGTTGAACTAACATCTTATCAACAATATCAAGTCTTTGTTGAAATATGATTTTAAATTAAACGTACTTTTTTCAACGTTCAAAACACGTTCGTGTTATACTGGATCTTGAAAGCGGAATCACACAAAAAATCAACTCGATAGTTTTAACGTTGACCAGAGTTTTGCATAACTTCCCGTAAAAGTAGTTTGTAGCCATATCAAAAATCTCAGGTAATGGTTAAGAAGTGGCGTCCAAGAGTGTCAAAGTATCTTTACGCGCTACTTATAAGATTGTGAATTCATTTTACAAATATAAAAGATAAAAAAAAATATAACAACGATATTTTCGAATGCCAAGTTACGACCTTATAATTCGAGTACGGAAGTGTTTTGTTTGTAAATACTCTATTGAGTACATACAGTTAAATAATGAATAAAAACAATATAATTATATATTACAAGACTTATCACGAAGAGTTAGTATTAAGTTATGCAAACCCCAGCTTTCTCTCCAATTTATACAACCATTCTTTCCCCCACTTTTACTGCTTGATGTTCATCTGTTACAATGTTCCCTGGCTTGAGGTTATATAGACCTAATAGTCCTTGTGCCAGAAGCCAAAAAACGAGATTTCGTATAAAATGGGGGGACCTGATGAAACTTTCATCACTTGTACACTGGCATGTATAGAGCACGAAAATATGTGATAGACATTCGAAAAAGGCATCCAAGATGGCGGTCATTCAAAATGGCGGTCGACGCTATTTATTAAAATAAACATATCTCGGCTCTAAGTTATCCGATTTCGATCATTCTTTTTTTAAATGAAAGATATTTTTTATTGACTACATTTATGTTTATTAGCAATAGTTTCGTAAATCTAATAGTTTTTCAGTTAAATGTAAAATATTTCATTTTAGCCTAAAATATTTTCTTATTAAATATTTTAGTTTGAAACGACTGGTTTTAGATAAACCTATGTCCTTACACAAAATATAGCGTGTAACCTAGGCTTTAATTTTAAAGAAAAGATCAGTTATATCCGACAAGTATAACCAGAGATATGGACAATTGTTTGAAAGTTTCTGCAGTACGAGTTAGCATTATGGAGGTACTAACGCGTGTAGAAGCTACATGATGATCTGGGGGACCAGATAAAACTTTCAGTGTCTGTACACTGGCATACGTAGAGCACGAAAATACGTGATAGACATTCAAGAAATGTAGCTATCCAAGATGGTGGCCGACGCTATTTATTAAAATAAACATATCTCGGCTACGAGTTATCCGATTTCGATCATTCTTTTTCAAAATCAAAGTTATTTTTATTAGCAACATTTTTGTTTATGAGCAATATTTTCATAAATATAATAGAGATTCTTTTTTTAAATTTAAAAATGTGCATTTTCACCTAAATTATTTTATTTAATATTTACTTAAGTATATTTAGTTTTTGTTTATTAAGTAAAATTAAAAAAATAACAATTTTTTAAATTATTTTCTTATTTAAGGTCTTACCAGGAAATGATATTTTTTAGATAAATATTTGCTTTCAAAATGCTGCTGGGCCGCGGTAGGTTGATGGTTTAGCGCTTACCTCTGATGCTATGGATGGTCGGTTCGGCCCCTGCTTCTGCTATATGGACTTTGTGGTGGATTAACACCGTATGCACGGCTTTTCTCGGGCTTCTCCCGTTTCCTCCCAGTTCCTTTATTCCACCAATTCATCTCACCATCCATCATGTTTGACCCAAAGTTGCCTAAAGGTCTTTAAATACAATTCAAAAGATGCTTCATTTAATATATACTTTTATTTGAAGAAAAGGGCTATAATATCCGATAATCTGGACCTTAGAAATCACTACTAATAAAAAGTTTGGTTTTCTGTTTACCTGTACAAACAGGTTAAAGCAAGTAAATGCATTGTGATAGGCGTTAGAAACTAACTGAAAGTACTTTGACTTTGTATTGGCCAAAGTGTCTCAGAAATTTATTAAGAAGTGGGATCAGCTGTAATAAGATTCCATTCAGGTCAGGTTATGACAGTGTAAATGCGTTTGCAGGACAAAGAAAGATTAAAAGGTTTACTGGAACAGCACAAAATAATGTCACAACATTTAGAAGCATAGGAATCGAGTGAACTGCTCCAGATGAGTCATTCAAGACACTTGGAAATTTAATTGTGATATGTATTCCAAGAAAATATAAATTGGAAGTGCCAATGAGCTGCGATGAAATTATTTACAACCAAAGGCGGGTGACGTCGATTGTTGCTAACTACCATCATGCAAGGATACATTGGAACGCGCAAATTTCCAGATAGGGTTTTAGATACGAAGACTTGGAAAATACTCTTAAGTATACCAGAGGCTGAAGAGTATGAATGGAGAAAGGACAGCGAAGGAAAGCTATGCATAAATTTGATCGCCCGAGCATTTGCACCAGAAACTGTTGTACTTGCCATCATGCGTTGCAGTTGTTACAGAAATACGCAGTAATTGCTCTGGTACAGATTATTAATTAGCGTATTATTGCTCTTTTCTTAAAATAAAAGCAGTGTCTTTTGCAAAAGCATTTATTTATCTAAAAATAGTAGTTTTCTAACATTTTTTAGAAAATATTTGCAAATTTAAATAAGTAAATATTATGTATAAAATTTTGCTTTCCTCCTTTTTTGAAAATAAATTTTTACCTCAACCTAAAATCTGCCTCAGTCAAAAATTTAATAAAAATGATTTCGGCTAAAATTCACATTTTTATATTTAACTAAAAAAAATATATATCATATATATTTATGAAGATATTGCTCATTGAACTCAAAAAAGTTATCTTTTACTTTAAAAAGGAACCATCGAAATCGGATAACTTAGAGGCGAGATAGGATCTACGCGATGCTGATATATGTACCATCGAAAATTTGCAATAGCCACCAATTTGAATGGCCGCCATCTTGGATAGCTACATTTTTGAATGTCTATCAAGTATTTTCGTACTGTATACGTGCTAGTGTACAAGTGCTGAAAGTTTCATCTGGTCCCCCCGTTTTATACCAAATTATCATGTAGCTTCTACACGTATTAGTGCCTCCATAATGCTAACTCGTACTGCAGAAACTTTCAAACAATTGTCCATATTTCTGGTTATACTTGTTGGATTTAATTGATCTTTTTTTTAATTAAAGCCTAAGTTACACGCTATATATTGCGTAAGGACATAGGTTTATCTAAAACCAGTCGTTTCAAACTAAAATATTTAATAAGAAAATATTTTAGGCTAAAATGAAACGTTTTTACATTTAACTGAAACATTATTAGATTTACGAAAATATTGCTCATAAACAAAAAAGTAGTTAATAACAATATCTTTCATTTAAAAGAAGAATAATCGAAATCGGTTAACTCAGAGTCGAGATATGTTGATTTTAATAAATAGCGTCGGCCACCATCTTGGATAGCTACATTTTTGGAATGTCTATCACGTATTTTTGTGCTCTATACATGCCAGTGTACAAGTGATGAAAGTTTCATCTGGTCCCGCAATTTTATACCAACAGCTTGTCTGGCATAAGGACTATCAGTAGAACCGGTGAACTACACAAAATCACAATAACTTCCTTCTACATAACCTCTGTTGTATCTACTGTAGTTTTCACTCACAATCTTCCGAAACATCATGCTGTAAGTTTTGTAAATAGTATGCTATTACTGAATCCATAAACAATTTAACAAATCTTAATTACCAGTACTAAACGATTATTATTATTATTATCCAATATGGCGCCAACTGAAGAGTCATGTGCTATGTGTCGTAAGGCATTTTGTGGCAAACAATTAGTATTATCTTGCTATGAGTGTAAAAAGAGATTTAACTTAAGAAATTGTCTGAATTTGGGCAAACCAGACTATGAAAATTATATGTGCAATGGTATATTAACCTTCAAATGTCGTGAGTGTATGAGTGTCAGAAGTGTCAACACAAAGTCTACCCCAAGAGCTAACAAACAGGCAGTTAATGCTAATGCGCATAATGGTAATAATTCGTTTACATAAATTTCTGAAGACGACGAAATAAATTTATCGGCTAACGGAAATGCAATGGCTTTCGAAAAATGTTGTAAGTGCTGCAAGGGCTTGAAGAGAACTTAAAACTTGTGTTAGAAACATTGCATTCAATGAACGAAAATTATAATTCTTTAAAAGCTGAACTCATTTCTTTAAAAGCAGAAAACATGAAACTGAGTAAGCTCCTTGAAAGCTGCAATAGATATACTATCAATTCTTATGCCAGTGTATTGCAACCAAATCCGATTGAACTTGAAGAGCTACAAGGGCCGAAGCAACCACAAATGGAACAACCAGAGGGCATGGAAAACAAGGAAGAAGATTGGCAACTAGTTACACGGCAGAGGAAGAGAGGCGAGCCCACAGAGCAACCGGTACTTCATCACGAAAGGCTGTTCCCATATACGGAAATAAAAAAGTGACAAAATAAAAGTTAACAAAAAGACAAATACAAGGTCTATCTTTGTAACGCGCTTTGACTCAGATGTGACCCAGGCAGAGTTAGAAGATTATATAGTGAAAAGTGTAAATATCAAACCCTTGAAATGTGTCAAATTAAAAACCAAATACGACAGCTACTCTTCATTTTATGTCTCTGTACCAGTAAATAAATATGAACGTATATGTGACTCTAGTGCATGGCCAGAAGGTGTACTTTGTACAAAATTTTATGGAAAACTGAAGGATGATATGGTTCTACCGAACACGTTGAATTTCAGCAACACGGATAATGACAAAAATTAATGACACAAAGGACAACATTTTGATTTATTATCAAAACGTCAATGAACTAAATACAAAGGTTCAATCTTTGATTGAAGACATATATTGTGTAGATTATGACATTGTATGCATTACTGAAACATGGTTTAAGGTTAAGAGAAGTTATCTTGATCAACTGTTAAGTAAATACAGTATCATTAGGAAATATAGAAATCTGCCTATCACTAATAGAAGTACAGGAGGTGGTTGTGTAATTCTAGTATGAAATGAAGAATTAAAAAATTATGAAGAAATTTACAATCCGTTTGTTGATCTTAACGTAGTCATTCTTAAGGTAAGGAAACCAGGAAATTCTCATTTCCTTTTAGGTTTACATTATTTCCCGCCGGATTTACCTCCCAACGACCTAATTAAATACTATGACTGGTTTTTACAAACATTCCTAACTAATGCTCAAACTGATCAAGAAGTATTATTGCTGGGAGATTTTAATGTACCAGGCTTAGATTGGTACAAAGGCGCAATCGTCACGAAGAATTATTACCAGAAAATTAAGGCGGAAAAAACACTCGAGTTTGCAAAGATTCTTGGTCTTTCACAATTCAATAAATCATATGATATTCATCTGCCATAGAACGTTTTGGATTTATTGCTAACGAACTTTGAAAATCACACTCTACGTAGGTATATCACGATATTGAACCTGTTGCAAAAGTTGATTATTTCCACCCTCCCTTTCTTATGCAATTAAAAATATGTATGAAGGTAAATGTTAATAGAGTGTCAGGTATAAACGAACATGTGTATGATTTTAAAAATGCAAATTACTTGCAACCTTATAATGATATTAGAAGTAATTTTAAAGATGTTTCAAAATTGCAGGGAAATGTTGACAACATGACTGAGATTTCATATGATAAAATTTACAGATGTCTAGATGCTAATATAACAAATTATAAAAATGAGAAGCATCCTTGGTTCACTAGGGAGCTGAAAAAGTTAATAAACAAGAAAACAAAGTTATTCATAAAATTTAAACAAACTGGTAGTCCTAATATTTATGAAAATTTCTCGCAGCTGAGAAAACAAGTAAAGAGAATGTTCACTGCACTGAAAAAGAGTTACTTTGAATCATTGAAAAAAAAAGTATTACTGAGAGTAACCCAATGTTTTGGAAAAACTTCAGATCTAAACCAAAGAATCAAATGCCCAACGAACTTGAATAAAAAAATGCATGAATAACTAACTTAAAAAGTATAAGCGAAGTGTTTAAATAAACATTTAGTAAATATTTTGATATGATTCTTGATGATAATGATGTGAATCTAAATTCCAGAACATACCTGTAAATATTCCACATATAGATTTTAAAGAAGTAAATGAGGTAATAGGAAAATTGAAAGCTATCTTAGCAATAGGTCCAGGTATAATTCCCAATTTTATAATTAAGGCTTCTTCGAATGAATTGGCTCATCTGTTAGCTACAATTTACAATTCTTCATTAAGACAAGGGAAATTTCCTGAAAAGTGGAAAACTTCATTTGTAAACCTTGTTTACAAGGGTATTAAAAGAAGACATCCCAACAACTATAGGTCAATCAATACTATATATATATATTTATATATATATATATATATATATATATATATA
>JAGDQP010007710.1:53777-64757 GCA_022664845.1 Lepisma saccharinum | reverse complement strand
GCTACCAATACGCTAAATTGCCAACTGGATGCAGTTGCTTGGAAGTACTATTTACTGTTAAGGAGTAATGTGCATGCGCGAGGATGGCTCAGCTCTTCCTGTCACTAGTCGCAAGTTATTATACTAATTCAGCATGAAACAAAAATCTTTCCACCGTACCCACCGCTTTATACTTTCCTGATTTAATTGTGTTTTGATGTACTGTTTCTTCTCCACCAGTAAAACCAAGCTCTGATAATTATATAGAATAGTTTTACAACAGTTATGGTAGGAACTAAACTACCTTCGTCCATATCTCTACTGCACACACAACAGGATACAGGTAAATAGGTTAATCTAAAATATTGTTTTAAACTTCTTTTTCACAGACGGGAAAAACTAACTCGCATTTAGATACGTTTTCATACACTGATATTTTTAACTGCTATTGTTAACAGATATTTACATATAGCAACTATTGCTATCACTGTTACGGAATAAAAGCAGTTTTACACATTTGCAGGGCGAAATTTCTGTCAGTGGGGAGACGAAAAGAAAATGAATTTATTACTTACTTGTAACTTTCGAGTTCATTGTGCATACATTTCTTGTAAATAACATTCATTTGAAGGTTTCTATTGCGTATTTCTTCATTTTCTGGTCGATTTTTTCATTCTTACGTCTTAGCACTTAAAAATGTGCAGACGTTTTTCCATTAGTTAGAAGAAGGAAACAAATCCACCAACTTTTTTTAATTCTACAGGAAAAAATACAATACTTGTAAACTGTCTGAGCAATACGAAAGTATCAGAAGACTGTTTTGAATATTCGGTAACAATATTGTTTCCTTTCAATAAATAATAAACATATTATACAGTTTTTGTTAATTTCCCACAAAACAGCATTTTGGATTTGTTTCCTTCTTCAAACTGTCGATTCAATTCTTCTGTTAGTGGTATTAGAAATATCAAGCTCTAGAGCTCATTTACCCACGTTTTTGGAAGTCTATATCGCTGAAATGAAGCATTTATATATTTTTTTTAATTTTCATGTCAGGAATCCCGTGAAACAGTATTGTTTGTGTTATTTAGAAACATCCTGTATATAACGAAAGGGAAGTCATAACTTCAAATTTTACACAAGAAGATGAAACAAAATGCTCCTGCACAAATTTATTTCCAGCAGTATTTTCCTCGAAGTGATAATAAAAAATATGGAACAATATGCAATGGAAACATCTTATCAGTTACAACTAAAAACGAATCGCGGAAGTGTAAAAATACTTGTCTTACGAGAAATTAGTTTGATAGAAAATCATTATAACCATATTGGCATAGTTTTGTAACTTCTTTCTGGATCTCGGTCACATCGCCTCGTCGGGTGAAATCTGTTGCTGAGCGGAGTCCAAATTTAATCCATTGTTGAGCTTTTTTTCTCAGCAGGAAATAACTGAACATCTAGTGTCTAGTCCACTGGCAGATATAAAAAACAAGACACGAAGAGTAAGCTACTCATATATGTAAGTGATTTTCAATGTCTGTTAGAATCAGAGCTTAATTTCTGGGGAAGCTAAATGCGGCAGGGATAGATTTCGGCCCTGTACTGGCCTCGCCGGGGTAGGTCAAAAGTTTCCAAACGCATAGCAGAACAAAGCATAATAATAATGTATTATCCTGTAATGACCCGTTATACTGCCCGGAGCAGTGAGCCAGGCCAAGAAATGAAACAGAAATCCACCCCTGAAAATAAGTTTCATTTTGTCGTGACAATGTCCACTTTTCGCTGGAATGCACCATATATAAGATGGTAAAAATGAGCTTACATTACAGGTGTACACGAACATCACAAACATAATAGAAAAGCGGCAACGTTTCGCAGAAGCGTGCTCATAGAAACACGACAGAAAATGGGCAGGGAGGACTGGTCCTAAGGAGTCGCTATGTTGCCTACTAATCAAACAACTGTAAGAATATGTTGGGAAGTCTAGTTATACTTCAGTATAAGGAGTCTCTAAACGAAGATGGTAAAGACCTCAACTGAGAATTCAGAAAATAAGGTGAGTGAATAATACACGCAAGTTAACTGAATTCTGAAGCGAGATCTGATAAGATATCTTGTCATTTGTTACCTCTTCTGTTTAGTTAACAATTCAATATTCCTTGCATAAACACTAGTTCAAGGTAAGATATCTTCACTTTTCCATTATAACAGATAAAAAGCTACACACTTTTGAAACAGAACATACACGTATTCTTCTTTGTTTCAACTTAACCCACGAATTTACAATATCTAATAAATTTATTTTATCAGTTATATACTTCTCACTTCTCAACAGCAGTAACTTATCCAAACAGTAATCTGCCATAGTTGAGCGTATCACGATTTTCGTTACATGCAGTTAGCTGAACTGTCTTTCATTTGTGGCTACTACTGAGTAGCCTGCCGTTACAACAAGTTGGCAGAGACGGAAAGCTAATTTTAGATACCTTTCAGTTCGTATGCTCTATTTATGACATCGCTTATTGTTGTAGCATTCTTACAATTATCAAACAATACCTCCATTTCAGTCTGCAGAGCCAATGGATCCGGCTTGTTCGCTGGAGAAGGAAACATTCTTATAGCAGTACTTACATTTTCTACACTTACAGCTTCTCTAGATATCGAAAGCTGAAATATAGTGTACAAGGGCTTCATAGTTTCAATACACACTTCAACATTAAATGCAAGTTGCGACACAGTGGTTAGTGGTTTCCAAAACAATTTTGAACTCTCGGCGAAAGAATGAAAATATATCTGTATCGTTTGGGAAGAGTTCTACGTCTGTGGTGACGTTGAAATTCGCCTTCTACATTTATATTGTACTTTCCTGCAACAATTTGGCAAACTCTATAAGATTATTCGAATCCTCAGTCTTACTGTTGATATACTGAAGAGACTTCACGGTGCTTTTGATAAGCATAATGACATCAGTGATGTTAAAATCAACTGATTCCAATAATTGAGTCAAAATTCTCATCTTCGTCATCACCTCTTTCATAAACATTAACATCACAATGAAGTCAAAGCTCAGCATTTTGTTATGAAAGGCGAATGATTTTGTTTTCTTTTTGTATCCATGCTTTCAGAACACGAAATTTCCTCTAGCAGGTCAACGATTACCTAAAATGAAGCATTAACTGCTTGAATTGAACTGCGCTGGTAGTCCACCTAATTTTACATAAATTTATCAAAAGAAGATAATTTTCTACTACCTGTAGCTTCGTTTTCATTAACTGATATATTTTTGTACTAGATGTAAAGAAAACCTATAACTTTTCCATGATGCTAAACATATTGCAGACCAATTTACTTATCTGGCAACTGTGTTGAACAACTGTATGTGTTCGGTGAACTTGGCATGGGATGTATGGCACTTGATGACGAAGTACACAAATGTGGATTGGTGGGAAGGACATGGGTGCTAGTACTTCTTTTAGATGTCGGGGAGGGCTATGCCTCTTTGTGTCTTTGTTCATTAATTTGTGATTGTTTTCATCATATTTTTTATGTAGAAAGTATCTAGAAAAACATTAAAGACTAAATCGGGAGTCTGGTAACTCGGGACATGCTTTAAGAATACAATTATACAATGTGCACATTCTCCTAATAGGCGATATACCTAATAGATTGGTCCTTTGTGGTGGTAGATAAAAGACTATATTACGAGGTCGAGTAACTCTTTGCCGGACGTGCAAATAATATTTTCTTCTGAGTGAATTTTACTATGTAGTAGTTTTTGTAGAAAAGATAGTAGAAAATTAACTCTTTTATTTCCCAGAGATTGCAATGTGTATGTTTACCAGGTCCAAGTACTTTTCGAATTTAAGATATATTCCGGTTTCTTTGTAAGTTAAAAAGCGAACAAATTTAGATTCTATAATTTCAATTCGCCGTGTGTTCTTCTTTGTATTAGGATGCCATACTACTGCACCATATTTTAACTTCGACCGAACATACGCTGTATATAAAGTTTTTAAAACATCAATATTTGCGAAGTCGCTTCCTTGTTACAAACCCGAGGTTTCTGAAAGCGTCACTAATAATATGCTTAAGGTGTGCATCAAATGAGAGGTTGGATTTTATGATCACACCAAGGTCAGTAATAGCATCTACTCGGACCAGTGGTTATTCATTAATACTATATTGGAATTCCATATAGTTTTTCTCGTATTACACTACATTTAGAAATGTTTAATAACAACATGTTTGTTTTTCACCAGTTGGAGACGGAATTGATATCGTTTTGTAACGGCAAAGCGTCTAATTCAGAGGAAATTCTACAATAAATTTTTTAATCATCTGCGAACAATAGCTTGTTGGAGGATGCTTTTACACCGGACAAGTCATTTGCAAATAGCAGAAACAAAAGAGGTACAAGGTTCGATCCCTGCGGCACCCCAGAATTTACAACAAATTCATAGGATGTAATATTTTTACAACGCACACGGTGTTTACGGTGGTACAAATAAGACGCTGTCAATTGACGAAGGTTCGATGAGAAGTTGAAAGACACAAGTTTACTGAGAAGGATGTCGTAATTAATAACATCGAAGGTTTTAGAAAAATCTGTTAAATTACGTCTACTTGAGCTTTATTATCTATTTGTGTAGCCAAAAAAGTGTGAATTCAACAAGGTTAGTTACAGTCGATTTATTTGGTCTGAAGTAGTGTTCGAAAGGAGAAATTATTGAGCGAACATGTGAATATATTTGTTCTTGTATAATAATTTCTAATACTTTGGCTGGAGCAGATATTATAGCTATTGAACGATGATTTTTAATATCATTACTCATACGTTTCCATTTAGTAGGGAATTCAGAGGTAGCTAGTGGCTTATTGAAAATTACTTGTAGTGGATATTTCAGTATCTCATAGCAACCCTTGATAATATAGGGTGGCACTTTGTCAGGTTTATGAGATGTCCGTGGTTTCAGTTATTTTATAGCTTTTTCTACGTCTTGCAGTTCAGCGTGTTCAAGGGATAATTGATCTAAAATTTCAGAACTGTTGTGTTGTGCAAGAGTACTTAAGTTATATTTTGACTCATACTGTGCCACCTGGACGTTTTTCATTAATTTTCTCGCGATAGCTTTTTCATCCTTTATTAGTTTACCCTCGTAATTTAGTACATTGCATTCCGATTTGCGTTCTTTAGTTTTTGTATATGTCCAGAAGCTTTTTGGATCTGTTAAAATGTTATTTTCGCAGTTACGCAAATATGTTTTATAAGCGGAGGTTATTTCTTTTTTGGTGAGAGCACGTATTTCCTTAAATTTATCGTAATATATATCATCCCCAGTCGATTGTTTCCATTTTCTACGGTGGTATGCCTTTCTCCTGATAAATTTAATTATGTAAGTTGAAAACCAGACAGAAGAATTAGATTTCGATCTCATTAGCGGTATACATTTATCAAAAATAGCATATAATATATTATAGAAAGAATCAACAGCTTTGTCGACAGTCAAACTATTAGATACGCTTTCCCAATTAGTTGATTCAATGTCGCGATATAATTGATCATAATTGGCTTTGGAGAAGTTGTAATCCATTTTTTTGTGATTTTGTTGCATTTGTTATTCGTTTATGTTTAAAAAATTCTGCTAATAAAGCAGGATGATAAGCATCCTCAGGGACGATTGAGTCATGTTTACATGTTACAAGAATACTGACAATATTGGAAAGTACTAAATCTAAAGTTTTACAATGTGTGCTCCTGACGACATTAAGAGATTTTAAGTTATAAAAATTAACCAAACAATATAATTCATGGCATATTGATGTTGAGCTAAGGAAATCACAATCACTTCCTGTCGCGTCTGGGATGTTATATTCGCCTATTAGAAGAACGCTGCTTTCAGGTGGTAAAACACTATAAAATCAAAGTAACCTTGATATTCTGAAAGAGGAGATGCAGGCAACATATAAACAACACAGACAAATATACAAGTAACATTATTTGCAAAAAGTTTAGCTAATATATAGTCTACGCCTGGGATATCAGGAGAAGAAACTCTCTGAACCCGAATTTTTTTATTTGTAGCTAACAAAACGCCACCAACTGACTTTTTTCAGGAAGAAAGTAGATTTGTCACTACATCAATATGTATTTTAATTATACATATTTTCACTATATCTCTCCGCTATTCAATGAAATTACAAAATTGTATTCCGTTACTTGATTTATTTTTACAGGTGAAGCAGACAATTCCGTACGTACTCACAGTTGAAGTGTTGGAAGGCCATGAAATTACAAAAGGATGGATAAGTGATTTAGGTAAGAGTGATATTTTCTATCTTACTCCGTGAATACGCGGATGCGATAAGCCCTTCCGCAGTGGTCAATTGCATGCACAGTTAACTACATTCAGATAACAGAGAAAATTATCGTCACACTTCCCCAAAAACATGTTACATAAAATGAAAAGAGTGTATCGAACTTGCCGTGCAAACGTACTTAGCAAAATTCCTAGCTAATTGGGAAGCCAAATAAGGATTTTTCACGCAACTCGGTTTTGACTTATTAAGCGCGTCCTTTCATGGAATTGCGGGTACTACTTTGAGTACCTTTGGGCAACTCTCAGAATTCAAGATGTCGGCCATCACCTATAATAAGGTAGTACGCATTGTACTACCTTATAATAATATGGTGCTTTGTGTATTTTTACTTTATTTATGTCTAAGTAATTACAAAATATCTCAAATATTTTTTTCCATACCCGTGGCAATTACTTAAAATTGTGTAGTCAACCATATTGAATTTATGGTTTTAAAAGGATAAATGTTAAGACCTTTTCCATTTTTATTCTGATCTAAAATAGTACAAGTTAAGCTTCCCGGGTGTTCGGTTATTTCCTTGAAAGCATTGTCCGCCACCTAAACATATGTACACAACAAAAAATAGTGGTGTTGATTCAACACTTTTCGGGGTCCCAGAATGATCACCACTTTCATGTGTTAAAACATCAGAGTTGATTTAACACTGTGATAGTGCTAGCATGACATCCTCCATTGTGTTGAATGAGCATTGACAACTATTGTGTTGAATCACCGAAATCAACACCGCTTTTTGTGTTGATTCAACACAGAAAAAGGGTGGTCGCTCTGAGATACCGAAAAGTGTTGATTTTTTGCTGTGTAGAATCATACGAGAACAAGGAAATCGATAGCATCAATGAGAGAGAGAGAATTGACCTTTTGTAAAACTTCAACTACTTTTATTTTCCTATGCCAAAAAGACAAGCAATAGTATCACATCCACTCAAAGCATGTCCGGCCAAAAATGTCCCATATGATGTCACTATGTTCATTATGAATTACAGAACGGCCTTGAATACGTGATCCCATATGCTTTGGGATTATTATATTTTGCTTCAAATAGTGGTAGAGAAGGAACAAAACACACCAGCATTATCAGAAATTAGTCACTTGCCTGCTACTAACTTTTATTCTCAGTTTAATTGCTTGTTGTATTATAATAAATTATGCCTCTTCACGCAAAGTTGTTAAAACCTGCCATTTTACAATACTTGTGCCAGGGATTTCAAGTTCAGGATTTTCCTGTAAGCATAAGGTTGCTAATTTTGGTGTAAGGGTTAAGGAATTCTTTATTTTGTGCAAAATCACTGTAGATCAGGTTTATAAGTTGTTTCTTGTTTACGGTGACTGTAAGTGTGACCTTTTGTGATGGGACTCATGATAACATGGATAGCTGATAAACCAGGGTTTCCGCAACACTCCCTAACATCCCAACACCCTTCTAAAATTTAAGATACACCACCAAGAAAAACTAAAGCCGGGCCTATTATGTGCAGAGTGACAAACCCTTTTGAAGCAAGCTAACAACACAGCAACACAGACATAGACCGAGAAAGAAAAAGATAGATAAAAAGAGAGAGAGAGTGAAGAGGAGGAGGAGTAGGAAAGAAAGTTTGTTATATTGTTGAAATTTGGCTGTACAAACGGTATGATCATGAAATATGATTAATCGGCGCAATATCTTTAAATATACTTAAATGTAATAAAAATTCTAGTGCCCAACGGCAAAGCTAAAACACATGACACTTCTAACAGAGGCAGTAAATTTCGCGCGAGTGACTGTGGAGAACTAAAGTTACATCCGGTAGGTCGCCTTGGTAACCCGCCATATTAGTCGAAACAGACAGATGTTAGCAGTAAGTTTGTGGTGTTCCTTCGATATTCAAGAATTTATTGTAATTACGTGATTCGTGTCAGATTGATAACATGACAACAAACGAGATGCATGTCGCTTTTTTTCTGTTTCCAAAGGATGAAAGCCAGAAAAGGAGGTGGAAAAAGCCAACAACTTAAGTAAACAAATTTCACACAATGTCAGTTAACACAATTTCTTAAATACGTTGATGTGATTAAGAGGATAATTCATCTTAGATTATTGAGTCCTTGATTAAATAAAAAGATTTAATTATAACTAAGAAGCTTAAACTGAAGTTACTGATTCGTTTATAGTTAAGGACACACACTCAAGAAGAAACGTACTAGTGCTGAAACGAAATCCTTGTACCCTACATAGAACGGCACAAATTGATATTGCAGGTAAAGTATACAAGGAATAGCATAAATCAAAATGCTGAAAAGATAATACGTGTTTGATACAAAGTTAAATTACCGGGATCAAAATTCCCTTCTCACCTCAGTTTCATGTATTTATTGTTCCTACCAACTTGCACTTTCCATAGAATCTACATTAAATATCGATTGTGTATAAGCAGAAGTACATGTTTGGACACGACAAAATTTTCTCTTTCAATCAATTTCCACTCGTCACCGAAGTAATAAACACTTAGGGGGGAGGGACAGGTTTTCCTTCCATAACTTATTTTTTTACCTCTCTGTCATCAAACATGTGGACATCAAACAAATGAATGTGGACTTTCCCTTAGAGGAATAAGAATAACGAGAAACGAACAAAGCAACAAACGAAAGGAATAAATGTGGACTTCCATAGACAGATAAGAATAAGCAAAAGTGAACAATGAAATAAACGAGTGTGGACTTCCCGTAGAGAAAAAACAATAACCAGAACTGAACAAAGAAATGAAACGAAACGAAAGAAACAAACGGCAGATTCATCATTATAAAGAGAGGAACAAGAAGAAGAAAGATGGGATCATAGTTGGGAGGTGATCATCCACTTTATCTTATGAGCTTAAGAGCATTACACATTTTAAAAAGTGCCTACTTATTTTGATTAGCTGGCGAGACCAATGCTCATTTTTTAAGCAGCTTGAGGTTGCTGCTGGAGATTTCAATCAGTGATTTTTTTATTTTTATTTTATTTTTTTGCTTGCACCCCCAGAGAGCTATACCCTCTATTTGGGAAAGGATGGCTAAAGATATTTGGATACTGAGGAAGTGGTAGGTGGGCTTAGAGATTTTTCCTGGATCTTTTAATCTTTATTTATTCATTTAATCAGGGTCATTGAGTTTTCCTCAATCATAATTGTGGGTAAAAAGAAAGCAGTTGTGTAATAATGGAGGAAGATTAAATGGGCATGAGGTGCACTAGACGAGACAACACATTGGCACAAGTAAGACGAATGAGAGATGGTCTTCTGATCTAGGGCTACTCTCGATCGTGATGTAGACAGGTGAATCCTATACGTTCAAGATGGTCACTATGCACAATATGTTGGTTCTATATAATGAGGAATGGTCGGTGTGGTGTATGCAGAAATGAGTGGTATGTCAGAGTGGTTTGGAGGCATAGTTTAGTGGTATAGTGAGAAAAGAAGTGATAACGGTGAATGTCGGTGGGTAAAGAGTCGGTGTTGCTGTTCGTGTGAGAGTATGATGATATGAAAGAGTATATGGTTGGATTCCAGGCGTTTCCTAACGTATTTTATGCGTAGTGTTTCTAAGTGGTTTAGTAGATGTGGAAAAGTGTCTGTCATAGAGGTCTTGGGTTGGTCTGGGAAGTTTTATTCTATATGCAATACGTAGTGCATGTCTTTCCAGTATTTGAAGTTTTTTGTAAAATGTGTGGTCTGCGGCAATTCAGGCATGGTATCCGTAAGTTAGATCTGGGCGTAGGAGTACTTTATGTGTGTTTAGCAATGTTTCTCGTTTTAAACCCCCTGTGGTTCCTGTAATGCGTTCAAGTAAGTTTAGTTTATTGTAGGCTTTGTTAATGATGGTTTTGAGGTGGGGTCGCCAGGTTAGGTTTTGGTTTAGGGTGAGTCCGAGGTATGTGACTTCTTTCGAAGGTAATATTTTGTTTTGTTGTACAGATAAGGTGAGACGTGATGGATTTCCTTGAACACGTGAGCAATGTTTAGGAGGAAGGAAAATGATGGCTTGGGTTTTATGTGAAATAATGGAGAGTCCACACTTACTGCACCAAGAGGTAAAGGAGTTGATAGCGTCGATCATGGTTCTGTTTATATTTTGGATGGTTTTACTACAGGCGAGAAATGCTTAGTCATCAGCGTATTGGAATAGTTGAATGTTGGGAGGTAAGGGAGGCATATCGACAAAAAATAGTAGGTAAAGTAAAGGCGATAGAGCGGATCCTTGAGGAACCCCACAATGGAGAAAAATGGGGTGTGATAGGCAGGAGTTGATTGATATGTAGGCGAGAAGGTTAGTAATGAAGATAAATATGAAGAGAATATACGTTGTAGGGAGTTGGAAGGATCGTAGTTTGTGATAAGTGCTCTGTGCCAAACTTTAACAAAAGCTTTTTTCTAAATCAAACAGGACAAGGCAGGAATATTGAGAGGTATTGAAGTGGTTCGTGATTGTATTGACTAGACGGAGGAGTTTGTCATTGATGCTGAAATTTGGACGGAAACCAGCTTGGTGAAGAGGTATGAGATTGTAACGGTCTAAATGAAGATGCAATCGTTGGACGAGGATTTTTTCTAAAGTTTTACAAAGTGCAGAGGTGAGTTGGATTGGACGATAGGAAGAGATGGAGTGAGG
>JAGDQP010007710.1:33448-53677 GCA_022664845.1 Lepisma saccharinum | reverse complement strand
TTTTTTTTTTTTTTTTTGGTTTAAGGAACATTAGCGTTTTGGATATCTTCCACTGTAGGGGAGAAAGCCGGTACGCAAGATGAAGGTGTAGATTAGTGCTAGGAGTTGGATGAGGGAATAGGGAGCTTCCTTGAGGTGTTTATAGGTTAGGTGTCGATGCCAGGTACAGAATGACGTTTACGGGCTAATGTTTGGGTTATTTCGTTTGGAGAGATGGGTGCAGTAAGTGGGTGTTGTGGGAGAATGTGGGCTATGTTAGGCTGTAGCTGTGGACAAGAGAAGTCTAACCGTTCGGCGGCATGACGTAGGAAAGAGTTGAAAGGTGGGGTGGGTGTGAAGATTTCTTGAAGATAGTCGGCAAAGGCATTGGCTTTGTCTTCATCAGTGTGTAGTGTTTGATTTTCTTGTATTATAGAATACGTGGAATAAGTGAATTTTCACCTTATAGAATATTAAAGTATGCTAAATATGTGGCGTACCTGCTATTTTTATAGAAAAAGATCATTTAAACATGTCTCATTAATTTATATTTAATCCACGTATAATATATTTTAATATGATTTAAATATATAAAAGTAATAATTAAAAGAAGCCTCTAATCTTTTAAATTACTTATGTATGAGGGAAAACTTACCTGACATCTAGCGAGCTTTTCTTCCATGCATCATTTAGGAATCAGATCTTTTCGCAGGGCTTGTAAGCCATATTGCAACACACTTGGAAACACTTCCGGTAGGAATAAGAACTTTTCACAGGGGTTGGCAGCCATGTTGCAACTCAGTTGAAAACACTTCCGGTAGGAATAAAATCTTTTCCCAGGGCTTGGCAAGCATATTGCAACTCACTCGGAAACACTTCCGGTAGGAATAACCCACTCTCGCTTATTTTGAAAGATAAGTAACAGCGAGAGTGCTTAACTCGGCAGCTGCAGTTTGGTCTTGTGGTCAAGACGTCGGACACCTGATCCAAAGGTCCCTCGGGTTCTAACCCTGGCACAAACGTTTTGTGCTGTATTGGAAGTATTTCCGAGTGGGCTCTGGAAGTTGTTATGACTGTGAAGCCCTGCGGGTAGATTTTTTTTTTTAATCTTACGATGCTAACAGGGATTTTCATCGTTCAGGGTTCGAAACGAAGTGAATCTGAGAGTACCATCGATTCGATTAACTTCGAGTGGGCGCTGAACTTGAGCTAAGCTGACGATTTACTAAACATAAGTGATATCTAATGAAATCTTCCGAACTTTATAGAAGTTCATTACGATTTTCTCCTATAAGAATAAGGCCTATTTTTCATGAAAGCTTGCCTAACTTGGGTCAATAGCCAATTGAAATACGTGTTAATAAGTATAAGGAATGATTTTTATGAAAGCTTTCTTTGCTTACTACTAGAATGAATAATCAATTGATGATTTGGGCGAATAGTTAATCAAAACACGTGTTAATGAGTATCAGGAATGATTTTCATGAAAGCTTGCGTTGCTTATGATTTCAGTGAATAACCAATTGAACAATCATTTTCATCGCTCAGGGTTGGGAACGAACTGAATTTGGCAGTACAATCGATTTGGTTAAGTTTGAGTGGCCTTCAACTTCACCTTGCATGCTTTGCTGTCGATTTCAGTAATATGTTTTACACTTAAGGAAAGCACACGTTGTGACATACACCACCATTTTCATCCCTCAGGTTTGGAAATGAAGTGAATTTGATAGTACAATCGATTCGATGAACTTCTGGTGGCCCTCAACTTTGCTCACCTCTGTTCAGGGGATGTAGCCCCTTTACATTTAATGTTTCCCCCATTTGTGTAATAAATAAGTTAATAAATTTCCCATTGTCATTTAGGGAGCACATTCTAAGTTGTAAGTTATTTTAGAGTATAGTCAGCGCTTTCACATATGCCCAGCCCCTACTCGGGCGATAGCCCCATTTTTTATCTAGCATCACCCCGCTTTGTTTAAACGCAGCGTCTCCCTTTCTAGCTTATATAATCTAGGAAATATAAGATAATCTAGGAAAACTGTTAAAAGCAATTATTAATATTAAGAGCGTAGTTCCCGAGTAGAAGTTCCAGATCCTCACTACAAGACACGCCAAGTGAAGAGAATCATTTTATTGGAAACACGAATTAAGTTTTTTTTTTCTCTCTCTCTCTCTCTGTTGTGTGTGTGTATGTGTTTATCTGTTTGAGTGTGTGAGAGAGTTGCAAGAAATAGATAATACAATATCATCAATATGAACTGAAAAATAATGCAATAGCAAGTTAAAGTTGAATGGTTAATGTATTTTGTTTAACGCATGTCAAATACTTTGTGATAAGCAAGAGTACGTTTTATATAAGAAAATAAACTTAACCTGTTTTTAACTTCATTTCAAAGTGTGGTTCTGGGTGTGTGAAGCCACGCAGAAATTAGAAAATAAATTAGTAGAAACCAGAATAAGTAACTGAGAATTAATCAAACAGTAAATAGTAGAATAGCACTCTAATAATAAATAGAATATAGAACTGGGATTTTGATAATAAACAGGAATCAGATCACCATGACGCATGTAATCGTTTAACTTTAGAAGTTGCAGTAGAGCTCAGCTCTAGTGTTGTGGGTCGTCGGTTCGATCCCTGCTCATGTCATGTGGACTTTGTGGTGGACAAAGCGTGTGCGTGGGTTCTCTCGGGGTTTTCCCGTTTCCTGTCACTTCTTCATTCTACCAATTCATTCTATCAGCATCCGTCCGGCCTGAGCCAAAGTTGCGTAAAGGACTTACAGGTTAAATTAAAATTCAACGATTCACGTCAGGTATAAATAGTTCAAAAATTATAAATGTGTATTGTTCTGGGTTACTGACAAAAAAATTTTACAAACTCACAACCACCTAGGAAAACCTCAAAGTTCCCGAAATGTTGAAACTTGAATAAATATGCATTAAAAAAGTCAAAACGTGCTATTCTGACCCTATGGTATAGTGACTAATGTCTCGGAATTGGTATGACCCACTGTTCGACATCTTGACTGAAGATTTCCATGAGGATACCGTATTTAGATCCCACGTGGAATATCCGAGATTTTGTGTAAAACCGAGCAGTGGTTTTCATTCTGTTTTGTTTTCCGGCTCACCAGTAGTCGTGAGCAATCATCGGAATGTTTCAGAGAGAAAACTCGAAAGCAGGAATTCCGCCAGGATTTTCCGTGTGGGGGTATAAAGGAAAAATTGGGATGGTGTAAGTGGAGTTTTTCACGGTTTCTTTTGATTTTTCACCGTAACAGTTTTAAATATGCTGGTGCTCTCAAGTATTTGGGGGTGACACCCCCAGAAGAAGAGTCTGGCGGAATCACTGCGAAAGAATGCAATCATCAAGAGTTAACAATAACAGTGGAAGTGACAGAATCTATGAAAGTGGTATAAACAAACATAACATTTTGCTGATGATAAATCGTAGAGAGAACTCCTGGTGATTATAAACCCGATAACAACGCGTTTTCTTCTCTTCAGAGACTGCTTATATCGAAATGCGTCGTTCACATTAACAGGTTCAAGGTTCAAATCATTCTTAGCACACGAAAGAAAATAGACGGGCTAGGTAGTTGTGTGATGTAAGGCCAGTGTCTCCTAGGTAATGGGTTCAAATCCCGCCTGGGATATATTTGGGTGTGAATTTTAACAAGTATTGCACTCGTATAATCTTTACGGGCCAATATCAAAAGTTACTAAAATGACATATACAAAATAAAGCTTACCAAAGTTATTACGAATGAAAATAAACTAAATGCAGACTGCTCTACGTCATTCATTTTACACGCTGCCAAACAGACAACCGAAAAATCAATTCAAAAGCATCTACTGTGTTACTGCCGCGGGCATGAATGTCTGTATTCTTCTGTCGGAATATTCACTTTCTTTCATCGTCTCTTTGCTGATAGAACTACAGCATTTGTGAAAAATAATAGGATGTTACGCTCTTTAGGTGATTTTATTTCTGTTGCTGAATTTCACTGACTAATTAATTAATTAATTATTTATTTTTTCTCATGGTAGTAACGAAGGCACATACACTTAGGAATACAATTATAAATTCTGTTCGTCCGAGCCTTAAAAAAAAAACTGAATAATATTAATACTATTGTTTGCCGAATAGACTATGTTCTGGCTGTGATATTTCCCATTTCCACTCTATGTTATATAGACCAAAATTAATTTCAAGCTATTTTAATATGTAGTGTATTGTCTAATAAGGGTGAGAGAAAAGAAGTAGCGGACTGACATTGAAGCTGACGACTCGAACCAAGATCCCACTATTTACTGCCTTTCCTCTGTGTGTAAGGGAACCAATGCTATCAAGAGAGCGAATAAGCAGTTGGAACTGGATATGGAAAATCGTTGAGTTCGACACATGAAAAGTTGGATGAAAACAGGATTGATAAAGTTGCAAGACGAGGACATAAAATCGTGTCTAGACGTCATAGAGAGCTTAAAGGAAGAGAACGGTAAACTGAAGAAAGAAGTTGAAAAACTAACTTTACAGATTGATGATTTGGAACAGTATGGTAGGAGAAATTCAGTAGAAATTCATGGAATCCCGGAGACGGCGAATGAAGATTTAATTGGTGTTGTTAAGAAAGTTGGTTTGGCACTAGACTTAAACATTGATGGGAAAATGTTGGATGTCTGTCATAGGTTAAAGAAAACGATTAATCAACCTCATGCCGGAATTTTGGTGAAATTTGTTAGACGTGTCGATAAGGAATTGTTTATGAAGAAAAGGAAGATAAAACGCAATCTAAACTGTACAGATATAGGTGTACCTAACGGTGGAACTATATATGTAAATCATAACCTAACAATCCATAGAAGATCAATTTATACTGAAGCTAGAAAGGTTAAGAATGAAAAGAATTATGATTTTGTATGGGTAGACTGGGCAGGGAATGTAAAATTGAAAAAGAGAGCTAGTGATTCTAATGTATACACCTTGAAATCTTTGCAAGATGTAAGAAATCTGTAAGAGAAATGAACAATACAAAACTGTCAATTTACTATCAAAATGTAAGAGGCCTGAACACCAAACTTAATATTTTACAGAGAATTTTTTGAAGGAAATATCAATGGAAACTTATGATACCATAGCAAACCTGCAGGAACGTCTACACCAATTGGAAACAGCCCAAGACTTAATGAAGAAGCGAGACTATGTAGAACAATCGCAGGCTATGTATTCCTTATAAAATGTACCTACTGAATCTGTAAACACACAAACCTATAAACCTATGAGTAATTTGACTCCCTATAATTACCAAATGCCAACAAAACCGCAAACTCCAACCTGTTCTCATAATATCCTACCTCTAGCACTTCCTGGTATGCTACCACCTACAACAGCAACCCAACGTTACGTTTATGACCTTCTGAACCCGAACTCACCCCTTCCCGCTCACCCAGTAAAAACACCTCCAGTAGTCTACGCATTCGATCAGCTTGCGCAGCAGAAACAACAAGCACAAGAGAAGGATTCAACCAACGCACAAGCTCGTGATTACTTTAATTTTCTGGATAAGATGGCACAACTCTCATTGACAGTTGCGAAACTCGCCACGGGAAAACCACAATACAGAAAAAAAAGGAAACAGCAAAATAAACCTTATTACAACAAGAACGGCAATAACAAGCAACATTACAACACAAAAAATAACGGAGGTCAAAAGAACAGTAATCAAGATAAAAGTGACAAAATATTGGTATGTGCAACTTGTTTTAAGCCAGGGCAGGATCAAGTGGATGCTGGAAAAATAAAAATAATGATTCGGGAAACTAGTAAACTCGCCCCGAGCTAGCTCAAGCTCGCGGGCACAGCACATACACAAAGAAAAAGGAAACCTGCATTGTCATAACGAGAAACATGACAGTCTTCATACTGCAAGTCACAGTATAGACCCGTTTGTAAAAGAACTAATAATTAATGAGAAACACGAAATCACTGATTTTGGCACAAATAATAATAAATCTCTAATTAGAATAACGGTGCAAGATAGACAGCTACTACCTATAATTGATACGGGGTCAACTTTGTCCCTCTGGGCAAAAACAGACCTACCCCCGAATTGCACACTTATTCCATTTAAAACAAAATGGAATTTCCAATAAATTTATGGAACTAAAATTTATAGCCTTAATAAAGTTTCGGATTGGGAGCACCACTTTATCTCATTTTCGAATTATGGAGAAAGAAAATTTTAATCCGATTTTTGGTCAAGACCTGTTGCGCCGCTTACAGACAAAAATTGACATGGGTCGAAACTCCATATCGGTTTACAAAAAACCAAGGAGACCTCTGCTGCCTCATGAAGAAGATTCTAATCAGGAAGTTTCACAGACTGTTTTCTATGAAAGAGCAGGCACAAGCGAAAGTATTTACCACAAAGAGAATAACGATTCCAGCACGATCACACTTTTTTCTATCAGTTAAGATACAGGAAGAAAAACAACAACCGTCATATCTCTTGGTAACGCTACTGCAGACACTACAGGATAGATATGGGTTAGAAGCACTTACCATAAAGATAACAAATGACGATTTAATAATCCTAGTATCCAACCCAACATCACACAAAATAACATTGTCTAAGAATACGCCAGTAAGTTACATCGAAAAGGACATAGAAGAAATCTCTGTATAATAAAGAAAAACAAAAGCAAATCGACGAGATTTATAAATATAGGACAAAGGAAGAGATACAGGAAAGACTTAAATCAACAGCCACTAAATTTGATTTGAGTTCATTTCATATCAATCCAGAATTATCAGACAACCAAAAGGCTCTAGTCGGAAATTTACTGTACCGAAATAGGGACGTATTTTCTTATGCGCCCACAACCTTAAAGGCAAATCAGTTGTATCAACAATAGACATCTCTCAATCCTATTTGCTACATCCAAAAAGCCAACGGTACATGACATTTGAGTTAAATCACCAGAGGAAGATATATACTTTCCAAGGATGTGTCATGGGTCATGAAGGATCTGCACAGGCGCTCTCCATAGCTACAAGAATGTTACTTGAAAACCTACCAAGTCGCATTACGAGCTTCCTCGATGATTTGGTCATCGGATCTACAGACTTCAACCAACAGCTAGCAGACCTGGAACTTCAACGCTTACCCAAGCACGACTTTAGAGCTTCGACGAAGAAAACACACGTCATATCAATTTCTCCAAAAATTGCAAACAAAATGATTCAAAAAGCCAACCACAAAAAGACAATTAAAAAGCTTCATTGGCCTCTGCAGTTTTCTAAGGTCGCATATAAGGCAGTTCACGTTAAAAGTAGACCCTTTCCAACAGCTATTGACAAAAGGTGCAAAATTCAGATGAATTCCTGAGCTCGATGAATTATTTGAAAGGCTCAAACAGGATATTATCAAGCCTCCATCTCTTCCTCATTTTGACGAAAATTCAGACATACGCGTCTACACAAACCGAAGTAGCATGCAAGTCGGTGGAATACTATCATGTTACAACCCTAAAACCGGACGAGAAAAGGGGTGTCATATTGTTCTAGAAGGCTAACTAAGAGCGAAAGAAACGCCTCAACATGGTCTAAAGAACTGTACTCAATTCTTTGTGCACTGCGGAAATTCCGATACTTCCTATTGAACAGAAAGTTCACCCTCTTCACTGATGCGAAATGTCTCGCTACACTTCACTCACAGCCCGATAAAGTAGGTTAATTTACTAGATACCGAATATTTTTGGCCGATTACAATTTCGATATCCAACATCGGCCAGGCGCAACATTTTCAGCCGATTGGAATCTCCGGATGACATAAAGAAAGAGGAACTCGAGGGAAAACAAGGAAAAGAACACCTCACGACGGCAAACATGCATAAAATGAGAGATGATATAGAGGAATCAAAAGATATCTATGCTTTTCAGCATAACTCTTTAGAAGAAACAGTACTCCAAACAAAGGAATTTTCGCCAGCGAAAAAATAAAAGAACATCAAAGAAAAGACGCAGCATATTCAGATATCATCGCGGCTCTAGAAGGTCACCCAACGACAAACAACTCAACTTTGCGATCTGTAAAATATTATTGCCTAAAAGACAGTATATTATACCGCACACAGAAACGCCCAGATATTGACATTCTGTATTTATTATGTATTCCTAAAACGTTAGCGGACGATTGGTTTCAGCAATACAGGACGGCTTTAAGGAAATACTACCTAACAGCAATGAAAACTTGCGTATCACATAAAGCTTTGTAAGGAATGTCAGAAGATGAAAAAATTACCTAAGAAACGGCAGTCAGAACTGCTACATCACCCTATAGGCAAGATAGCCGAGCATTTCTTTTTTACACTCTGGAACCATTCCAAACGCAAGACGGAAGGAACAGGCATGTGTATGTATGCGTGGAAGCTGTCACTCGCTACGTTATAACACGAATTGTAGATTCAGTAAATACGGATACCTTGGCAGAATTCCTACAAGAAAACGCCATACTAAGGTTTGGAGCGTTTCGTTACCTATCACTCGATAGACACCCGATATACACGGCAGATGCAAGCACTAGCAAACAAGTATGATTTTGAATTTCGATTTGCGCCAGCCTATAATCACAATTCGATTGGCCTTGTAGAAATCTTCAACAAAGTGCTTCAGCAAAGTCTGAAATTTTACGTACAACGGAACCCGAATGAATGGTCAAAGCTAATACCATTTATAGTCTTTGCTATCAATACTATGATCCAAAGTAACGCCAAGTTCTCGACCCACTTTCTTCTGTACGGATATGATACCAGGACACCTGCCGATTGCCAGTTAGGGAGAATAGCGTCTACGCAGGTGGACAGCGAGACACTCTCACGAATAAGAGAAAAAGTAAAATTAATTTATACAAAGCTTACCAGCAACAGAAGAAATACTTTGATGCAAGACATTCTCAACAGGAATTCAAGAAAGGAAATACCGTATTAGTCTTCTATCCGTATCGTAAACCAGGAATATCGGAAGTTTGGACACAAATTTATGAGGGCCCTGCAATCATCATGGAAAAGATTAACCTCCAACTTGTACAAAGTCAAAATGCCGGACGAATTCCAAGAGAAGATACAGGACATCTCCGTGGATAGGTTAAGACCATACCTATGCGGACAACACAGAAGAATCCGAACCCTTAGATGAGGAAAACGAAGGAGGAAACAATGGCAATGTCCACACCAAAGCTCAAGATAACAAGCAGAAAAAAAGACGATTGTTTTCTCGTAACAAATGACAGGCATACTCAGGCGCACCTCATATAGCAAGTGGAGGCGAAGAATGAAAATGTTGTACAGATAGCACTTAACTATAACATTTAATATAAGACTTTTACTTGCATTGTAGACTAACAGGCAAACTTTATAAAACAGAATGGACAGTATCATTTAAAATACTAAAATTAACATTTTTTCGTAGGATAGTGAAGTCGACCGTCACACTATTTTACTTATGCAAGATAGCAGAATCCAAGGAATTGGTATTCAAGCAACTGGACATCTCCATCGCCAAGTTTAAGGCGATGATCCAATACGATGACGTAGAATTTTTACCGTACAGGTTACATCTCGACTTCACAGCTGTCCATGTACAGAATACATCGTGCAGCGGCTATGAGAACTTAATCCAAATATTACATCAAAAGGAACGACAATTCGTTGACAAAATTCGCAATATAATCCCACGCGATTTTCAAATAGGCTGTCCGAAACGTTCTAAGCGCATGAGTTTTAGCCTCCTGATGGGTCTGGCCAGCTTCGCGATCAGTGGCTATTCACTATACGAAGTGCATAAATTTAAGACAACAATAAACCGAATGCAGGAACAGAATGCATACCTAAACCAGCAAATACAAGATATTAAGGAAAGCAATTTTAAATTAACGCACATAGTAACCAATTTTACGATCCCAGTAGAAAAATTGATAACTCAAGTTCATCACGAAATATTACAATTGATGTGTACTACAGCCACCAATGAACGCTATCTTATTACACTCCTTAATTTCCAAATTATTGAACAGCACTTCGATACTATTATTCAAAGCTTGCTAGATAACACCGTCAGTGACACTCTGATTAAACCAGAATGGGCGAAGGCAATGATCGGCAACCATCCAAACTTAGAAATTCATTGATAAGCGAGGATCTAGGCATATTTTACCAATGCTCAAAGGCCTTCCTTCTATCATTTGATCGGACTTCAGCCAACCTGGATATAATAATACAAGTTTCCGTCATAAACAAAAATAACTATCATGCGCTATATAAAATTTTTAACAACGGATTCCTCACAGCCTCAGCATATCTCCAAGTAAAAACGCCAGATCTAGCCGTAAAACCCGAGCACGGAATTTTTCAATTAGATATCTCACTATGCGCTCAACATCAGATGTTCCTTATTTGTAAAGTCCAGTCACAGGTACACTCTCAAAAAACTTGGTATTTCAGAACAAAACCACTAATTGCCAAATCCGACCAACCCTATCGATGATAGAGGAATTCTATACATATACCACAGTCGGACTCCATATAACAACTAGGAATGAAGTCAAGATCATCCACGAAAGAAACCAAGTTACATTGAAGAACAACAACAGCTCCTCGTTTACATATTTCATTCCATACGAAGAGTTTCAAACAATAAGGACGCATACACTAAACCTACCAACACGGCAGACAGCAGCTTTCACAACGGAAATGCATATCCTACCAGATACTTTCGATTTCAATTTCACTTTTAACTTGCAATCGCTACAAAAGACAGTGACATCTCTTCGCAACTTAGAGAACCACGAAGCTAATCAGCTACGTAGCCACTTCGCCGACCTACATTTACACTATCTATTTCCATGGCAACGTTGGCCTTAACCATTTTTATTTTAATTTCCATTTTTATAGTAATAGGTATAATTTATCTTTTATATCAAAAGGCTAAGGCAACGAATAAGTGACCATATCTATTTTTCAGTACCATGATCACCACAATGCTAGCAACGCTATACGTAATCGCCACCATCATATTTATAGCTAGTTTGATATTGCTAGTGTATATGTGCCGCCGAAAACAGAAACAATCTCTACAAACGGAAACAATTCCTATAGTTGACACTATTGTAATAACTAACAACACACCGATACCGGTATTACAGCCAGAAATGCCATCAAAGAGCAAACGCACCATCGGTGACTTAGTATATAAATACTAATATCAACAGCAAATTTCCCGTCACTTCACGTCTGAGGGAAATGACTGCGTCTCGACGCACGAGTGTGGACAAAGACGAAGAATTTAATACAATAATATTCATTAACAACTATTTTATATATATATATATAGATAGATAGATAGATAGATAGATATATATATATTATTCTGTGAAAAAGGTAGTAGGGACCAAAGATTATATGCCCTTTACAGAAAGATGAGTAACCTCCATGTTAACTCGACGTATCGAGTTTCGACACTAGCAGCGCCAGTCTGTCACCGACGGAAACTCGCAACACCTGCTGCTAATCAATGTTTCCATCCACTGATTACTTACCAAAGGTAGATATGTTATCATATCCGGAAAGAAGTTACCAAGCTAACAATGTAGCAAACCTATTATTACTACCACTACTACTGTGCGAGCAGTGTTGCAACCTTTGTGTTAAATATAAAAACACCTTACTGCTGATTGCTCTTGTGTGCAACGTCTTCTCCGTGCAGATATTGTAAGTGGTCGTCATACATTCTCATGCTACATTTGTTCTTGTCCTCACCCTTACCTCGCAGTTTAAAGATGCGATAATAAACTCATTTTATGGGTGTTTCTCCACTATCTACACGCGATCCTTTCTATACATACAGAGTGAACGAAGGCGGGTTAGCAGTAACGTCCGATTGCTTTACTTTAACACTACCGGCTTTTACGAATGTACAGAATTGTAGAGTTATGTACTCTCCAAAAAAATCACAGTAATGAAAATTATTTTTGTTTGTTCCAAATACCATAGGCCGACCTGATAGTCGTGTGGGTTGAGGTGCCAAGTCAGCGACTCGAACCGATTTCAAATCCCGGCTGTAGCATGGATGTTTGTAAATTTTATAAACTTAGCAGCTAATGGACTCGACGGGTTGAAGCCATTAGTTACTGAAATGACCCCCAGAATACAAAATTTACCAATCCAAATACCATACAAAAACCGAGCCAGCGAAGGCGGTCAAATTCGATTTTTCAAAAGGCTGATTTATGTTCAGAATGGTACAGCTACGTTCCAGAGACAGACCCGACGCGTACTACTCACAGAGTAACGAGAAAACAAAGGCGGGGTAGTAGTCACGTATAATGGTAAAGCTACGATCCAAAAGCGGGGCTAACGGGTGCTGTTACTGTAAAAAAAAAAAGTAACGCCTAGAAAAGTGAAGTCGGTTTAGTGGTCAAATTCGAAGGTTTGTAACACTACCTGCTTTCACTTGTGTACTTGCGTCGCAAAGGCACAAAAGGTTATTTCTCACGGAAAACAGTAATGCCGAGTGAACGATGGCGGGTTAGTGATGGGATTAAGTTATTTCAATTCACTTCCTACCTCATCTCACTTCTGCAGAAAACGGTAGAATTATCTCTTTCGAAAACGAGCCCAACGGAATTCTTATCGCAAAACAGTAATGCCGAGTAAGCGAATACTTGCGGGCTAGGAGTCAGATTCAATGTTCATTAACAGTCTTACTTTTACGTACGTACAGAATAGTAAAGTTACTTCCCGAAGTTGGGGCCAACGTGTATTCATGAAAAACATTTCTATTTTCTGACCCCTACTTGCAATATCTGCACCCGTTTTTCAAACTTCACAGAAGAGAAAACTTTGATTACTCTCCCAATTTCCGTTCATACAGTGTTCTACGTTTTCACACAATCTATTATATACTCGGGTTTTTACTATTTTACTCAATGTCACCTCCGACAACCAAAACAAGGCATTTATATAGTAGTCCCGGACCAAACCAAAATAACTAAAAACTCACACATTACAAACTGCCGGCACCCAAGCCCATGTTCATGGGAGGCGTGCAGTTTACGCAATTTCAGAACCATCACAAACACGCGCCATTTCAACACTGCCTTACCCGCATCCACATGACAACAACTGTAACTCTACGCCAAGTAGTCCCTTCAGCCACCACATGCAGTGCGTCTTAAAGCATCTTAAAAACTCACAACAACATTATTCGTTTTTAATGTCACCCACATTACAGTTTAGCTCCCATTTCATCACAAACAACACTAATATCTCAATTCATCCTGTAAATTTCTAAAAATTGGTCCAGCACTACTAGTTAACCCCAAAACAATGTATGATTTATATTATATAGCTTTCTCAACTTAAAAAGGTTCTTTTATGCTTGAGGCACAATACTTACACACATTTTACTCGGAGTTTGCTTACTTCATTTCCAGGTACAATATCCAAAAGGCAAGGTTTAGTTTCTTATTACCGTTTTATTTGTGAGTAATGTGACATTTAATGAATTACGTTTAACTAATGTTAGGGGTCGTTCAAGTTAGTATTAGATATATTCACGTATTACCCAGGGAGAGGGGTTCAGGCTTTGCTTATTTTTCCTAGGCGTTAGGCCATCTGTTTAATTTTGTTTAGTAATGGGGGGTCTAAAATAACTAAAGATGTATTATTTCAACTACCCCCAGGTTAGATGGGATATGCCCCGTTAGGTTACGTGGATCATTCAGTTACGTTGGATGCGATTATGCAAAGTTATGTTTCTTTACGCCCTTGTCTTGGGAGAACTCTAAACGATGTGCGACTCAGATCAGCAATCTTTGCTTAGCTAATTTTAACGTTACGTCCATATATTATATACGGTTAGTTTCTTTTACGCTCTTGTAACCGCTGTTACATTCCACGTTAGTAGTTCAAATTTCGGCCCTCAAATGGAGCATTTAATTCCCATTCTCACATCACTAGCCCACAGCTACTTGTTAAATCGCCAGTTTAAAATCTACGCACATATTTCACCTTCGCCCCGAATAGCGATGTGATCTTTTTTCAGTTACAGAGTGCATACAATTGCTGCCCTTCCCAGTTCCTGTCTGTTACAAAACCTCCGTCAATTTTACGCATTTGTGAACAAATAAAGAAAGCTAAGAAAACTCTTCATTGGAAAAACTCCATCTAGTGTCCATTCAACCTGAATTACAGGATACAGCACAAGTAACGATCCGAAGGAAATTTCCTGTGTAAAATTTTATCTACCAAATTTTAGTTAAAAAATACTTTGCAACATAATTACAAATTGAGAAACGCACCCGATGTTTCTAATTGGAGGTGGAAGGAACTGAGGAACTCCAGGAAATTGTATATCCACTTCAGGCCTAGAGGCGGCTGCTTGAAATCAAGTTATAACATTTCCTCCTTTAGCTTAACAACAGGCACATTGTAGTACAAATTAGACGTAGTATTTAATAAAAACATGATGTGTCAACCAATAGAATAGCAATTTATTTTTTAATAGAAGCATATACTTTCACCTAGACGTATTAAAAGTATATTTATAGAGCTGGTTTCTTGATCAGGACTGGCACTAAAAGCTATAAGCTCGCTTTACGACTTTCAACCACTTGGCACTTTAATGTACAATACTATTAATTTTATATATAGCATTAAAACAAACTAATACAGACATTTCTAAATCGTTTTAAAGAAAATTAAACACTTGAATTAACTAAATAAAAGAATGGATCAGTTCCCAGCTAAAATGAATGACCCACAAATAAATATAAGTAATTCTGTTTTCTACTTGTACACTACGATTCAAATGTATTCTCTGCAAACGCATGTGAAAGTTATTCATCAATGCTTGATGTCAGTTCATAGGACAATTCCAACTAAGCCAGGGAGTAATTATGTTCTCTTTCTACTTACGTCTCACATCAGAAATAAATTACGGTGACCTGTATCTCATGAAACAAATCGTGAAGTTAATCTTAAGTTAATCATATTAATAGACATACCGAGGATCATCAAATTTCCTCATCCACTTACGAAATTAAGCCTATTCTGTCCATAGGTGTGAGCTCTCCTCTTAGCTCGGAGTTGGAACGAGATTTGTAAAGCGTAAGTTGATAATCATAAGATAACCTATTGAAATTAAAACATGTCAACAGAACAAATCTTCACCTTGGAACCAGAAGGTACCATGTCCACTTCAGCTACTTTTGAGAAGGGAAAAAAACAATTTTAAAGTTCCATTAAAAATCTGTATAAATTAATTACATTTCTATCAACTTGGAGGTCGTTTTGTGAGATAGTATTTTTCGGGTTGATGCCCTTCACTACGAAGTCTTTCACTGCAGTGTTAACTCCATTTTGCCAAAAAGTGGACACAGTACCTTCTGGTTCCAAGGTGACGAAATCCATATTTTATATAATCTTAAAAACACACATCATCGCTGTAAAAACTTCAATTTGAGTGCCATGAAGAAGTACTTTAAGAACGGGTCTCTGTCTTCTTTATTTCCCATTTCCAGAAACATTTAAAGCTATTACAAGATAAATGTACTTTCTACATTGCTACAATGCAATGCTATATTAGACATAAGCAAATGATACGAAATGTTTGAATGCATATATAATATTGCTACATTTATTCCCTGCAACTCAATGAAATCAGGTACTTACAAATTATTCAATTTCGAACAATTTTTACTAAGAGACATTAAAAAAGAAGACAGCGAGATGCACTCTTCACCACAAATGTACTTTACTGCACTCAAAAATCATAATACGGGAGTTGGGAACACATACCGTAAGACAAAAACTATTGAAAGACCATGTTTATTTTAAAAAATTAGTTAGCTTCTATAGTATTGTAATGCACATATAGTTATTTCTGAATGCAATACAGGAGAACAGAAATGAAAAAAAAGAACAAGTATTTCTCATTACACGCCTGAGTTTTTTTTTTACCATTTTTACTTTCCTACGTTTTTAGACTTCATACAGGAAAGCAAACACCTTGAGAATTGATCAACCCATATTGCAATAACATGCAACTTAAAAATATTAAACAATTAATATTTCACAACTGTATTTTGTATTCACGACACGTACACAAGAAATTCACGAGAGGTACGCAAAGTAATGCCAAGATCTAGCAAAGATGGGTAGAAGTCGAGTACAACTGAGTATTCGGTTAAACCTGACTTTTCCTTAATTAGTGACCATGAGAACGTGGAGGTTAGGTAAGGTCATGTATCCTTACAGTATTTTTAAACAAATAAACGAAAGTGTAAAGGTCCATAACTGTACCTACCCTCCACGGTCAGTTATAGAGGCACTGGGTTAAACTCGACTTCTACCCACAGATGGGTTAGTTAAAGTCAGACTAGATTGTTCCTTTTTTTAAAAAAAAATAATTATGTGATATTTCTGTTCATAATACAGAAATACCCGCTATGAGGCGGAAGGATACTATTGATAAATTTGAACTTATTTATGGTCGTTATAGAGTGAGGGAAAGGATGTTGGTACTCAACCAAGGCCTAGTTATTTAAAAACTCAGGATGGACGGTTGCTGAGGTCGGTCCCAGAACCTTCCGATTGCTAAGCCAAAGCTCCACCAACTGAGCTACGGCCGCTCGGTTACTAATCGATGAGGATGTACCTTCTACGCCATTACAGCACTTGCTATCCACAGGACAGAGCTAATCAGGAAGATAAAGGATTAAAAAATAACCAGCACTATGATTACCCCGTCTGTTGTGGTCTGGTGATTGGTGGGTGTACTGGACGGCCAAGTGACTGGGAAGCTTCAGCGGAAAGTGAGATCCTTCTCAGCCACGGTGGCCCTATGGTGGAGCGCTCACCTCTGGTATGTGTGGTTCTTGGTTCAATCCCGGGGTGTTCCCATATGGATATTGTGGTGGACAAATACCGAGCGCGTGGGATTTCTTAGGGTTTTCCCACTTCCTTTATTCCACAATTCCTCCATCATCACCCATTCGTCCAGAGCCAAAATCATCTAAAGGCTTGAATAGATCTTTTTAAAAACTTAGACCCTGCTCAGGTGGATGAGTCAAGCCATCCCAAGTGTAGTTCTCGCATTTTCCTCAATCTCACCTATGAATGGTGGAAAGTCGCTTGAATACAGGGCAGTTACCATTAAGTGAGGTTACCCCCTTACATACACATAACAAGCCCGTTCCAAACCTCCCTGTTCCACAGAACTGATACACCGTATACTGAGGTCTATATCAACTTTGCAATTACATCCATTCACATTTTATTTCTAAAACCCGGAAAAGGCCATTAAAACCTGTCTGCAGCCAAGTGTCCGCGTTTTTTCTTTAAAAAAAAGCTATTTCAAACTCTGACACTTACACACGTTGCAAACATTACAGCTTTTCTATAATCTTTAACATTTTGGTTAACATAAACGGCACTTTATCTCTCTCGATCTTATTATATAGCAATAAAAGCGTAATATTAGCGTGTTCAACTACTGAACTGCAGCCATACAGACGAACCTAACCCCCGCTAGCAAAGCACATCGATACTAGAAGAAAAAAGTTGATTAAATAGGAAATTACATTAAGAAGTTACGGGTATAACGATCAAAAGGTGGTTACAATGAAATAGCCGTCAGGAAGGGGTAAAGTGCCTTTCGTGGCAGCTAAAAAAGGAAAAATTGCAGAATGTAATGCTTGCAAGGTATCTGAAAGAAAGAAATATGGATCAGTCCACATGTGTACGCTATATTCCACTCATTCCGCTCCAAATAATCCACACATCAATTCTATAAACGCCAAGCGACAACCAGCAATAAAAAAAATGTAAGAAAAATCAACGTTGTTATTATTTCGTTAAATACGCACTCGAACTTGATGAAGAGACAAAATCTGCCGCCTTGCGGAGAAATATCAATGACAGCAGTTATGGATGACACGTTTTTTGCCACAACAACCACGGACAGTATCTGATGTGTGTGAACACGGGTTAAGTAATGTGAGGTTAGTTTTTTTATTGTATGCGATGAGTATCCCGAATGCGGATACAAGTAAATAGGCCCTCGGACCTTCCGCTCTTCCACTTTAGATTTTGCGTTTCACCACTTCCACACACGTTAGAAAGATTGCCTTTCTCCTGTAAATTTTACACTTTTGGAGTAGATAAAGTAAAGCTAACCGGAAATGTTTTAAGTATAAACAAGAGCTGACCCAGTCGGGTTTCGAAGGCAACAACGTACGCCTATATAAATATATCTTTTGGGGTTTTGCAAGGTGAGAAAAATACATTTTGGCCGTTTTCATCAAGAGGAAACAATTCCCTGAATAGTTTTGTCTTTGAATGTTCTTTTCTGTAGATATAAACGTGCAAGAATGACAGATACTCAACAGATGGGAGCGAGGTAGCTTAGCTCTAATTAAAGAACCAAATAGTAATAGTTTATAACAAGAAAACATTTTACATCCTAAAAACCTATACGTTGCGGATGTGACGATAATGAAGCTTCTCGTAGTTTCTTTGCTTCTAATTTAACACTTTTCTTACGCCGAAAGAAATTTTCCCTCGATAAAGTGAGCAGCACAATAGGTCTGTACATATTTTTGAATTCAGCAATATATTATTCCTATTTGAATTTGATTTAAAGCAGATGCAAGCGAACCACGAGAAGTTAAATTTCCTTTCGTTTATTCACATCCGCAGCGCGCAGTTGTTAATAAATATATAGGCTGTAAAATATAATAGAAATTATTCTTTTTTGTAAACTAGTGAAATTTTGAGTTTTTGTTAGACGTTAATTAAATAGAGGCAAAGAAGCTACCTTGCTCCCATCTATTGAGTATCTGTCACTTTTTCATATTTGCATTCATTTTGTATGGACAAAAAATGTCTTAAGGTAAAAAGAAACTATTCAACGAATTGTTTCCCTTAATTGTAAACGGTCAAAATGTGTTTTCCTAATTCTTGCAAAATTTCAAAAGGCCTTTGTTTAGCGACGAGGGGCCAGCTTTTTCACCTACTTCTTTTGGATTTTCTACTCATATTCCGTTGTTTTATGGTTCAATACGTTCAATTAGGTTAGGTTTAGTATTACCTTCGCTAATATAGCGCTAAATTAGTTCAAATTTTCATCACACTTTACTCAAATATCAATTGCCAGTCACCACTATCAACTTACTTCTTCTCTAAATTATCCTACTTTTTGCTAGTTTTGGCCCCCCATCTCCAAACTCTTACCCCCAAAAATATATTTATATAGGCATACGTGTGTTGTCTGCAAAACCCGCTGCAGCTATGCAGAAAAATAATTATTTTTCTTTTTAAAAAAAGCCTAAAACGTCAAAGAATAAGCAACTTGCATTTGTTTCATTTGCCAAGACATTTGACAACTATATTGCAAAAGTTGTAGTTGCACCAGTAGTTGACCAGCTCTAGTAGCGAACTGTAAATTACAATTGTTCCAGTGTAGATCATTCATCCATTTAGTGTAGATTGCTTCTTGAACAAAGAATGAATAAATAATTAATTATTTCATTGTACCTTCTAACAGAGATGTATGTATGGATATCTTGTATTAATTATAACTCAACCCTCTTATTGCGTGTTCTGCGTTCTTCAAGATCCACTTTACACTGTTTGTGATTTTGAGGGTAGGGGGGGGGGGCTACAGTAAATTTCCTGATTACAGAGCGTTTGGGGACTACACTATTAAACCTTGCAGCGAAGTAAAATGCACTTTTCTTTGCTACTGTATCAACTCTATTATTGCCGGTACCGTTTGTTTTCCTTCAACCACAGTGACTGGTCAATTACTGATACGGTCACCCTATTCAGCATAAAATAGCATTAAAAAACACACTTCTTTGCTATTCTTAGTATTCAGTTTATTGCTTATCAGTATACCTTCCTAACTATCTGCATAGTGTCAAAGCTTCTGCCCAGTAGTTAGTAAAATGACGAAACACAAGAAGCACAATTTAAAAGAGCACAGAATCTGTAAACTTCACGTCGTCGCCTTTCTCTGGATGCGAAAAAAAAAATATTTGTGGAAATGTTTTGTTACATCGCACAACACATATTCTTGCCACTTAATGCTCCCTCTGTAGGCTCTCTGTTTCGGTATATTTACACATCTTGCACGTCGACTTCAAAACAAAACTATTTCCTCTACCACCATATTTTAAAAACAGCCAGGAG
>JAGDQP010007710.1:0-33438 GCA_022664845.1 Lepisma saccharinum | reverse complement strand
ACATCTTTCTCCCATAAAGCTTTCCTCCCCATGGTAGGGACCACATTATTTAAAGTGCTAATAAATTTCGTATGCAGTGTGTGTGAGTGAAAAAATTGCCTGCTCAGCAATTTTTTACAACCCCGTGGGGGGTGTAAAGTGACGAGTAATCAGCTGCAGAATGTGTATAAACACGTGCTAACACAGCACGCGCGAAGCACGTGCTGTTTGTTTACAAACAAGCAGTAGTAAATGGTGGAGTACGCTAGCGAGTAAAAGCATGTGCTCATACTCGTAAACAAATGGTAGTGGAAGACGGACGGAGCCGACCACAGCGACCGAAGGCAGCCGACGAAGCAGAAGACAGCGGAGGACTGCAGGGTCAACAGACCAGAACTGAATAAAAGCCGGCGAGTCAGAGCAGCCGGCACTATTCCGCTCCCAGGGATAGTCGCACCCACTCCTCCTCCTCACCTTGGCCGGTTCTGCCACGAGAAAGGCCTAAATTCCTCGGTCTGATGTGCTACGAGATAGACCGCTCCTTACTACCGCCTGATGTGCTAGGAGATAAGCAAAACTCCTAAGTCCATATCTGCTACGAGATTGGACTTTCAAACTTCCTTTCTCTGCCAGGTAGTTGCCAGCTACTTGGGCCATCGCCTGCCATACAACAGACCGCTGTTTGGGCTACATCGACTGCAACAAGATGATTACAGAGAAAGTAATTTGAGATACTTTGTACCTCAAACATAAGCCAATATAGTTTTGTACGGGAGACTCTTTTTATTAAAATAGTGGACTTGTCTTTTATCCCTTCACCTTTAATTATAAAAATTACAAGCTACGAACCTTTCATTGCTCTACCTGTCTCTACCTAATAAATAAAATAAACCAGTAACGGCGCCAGACTCAGTTACTCTGGGCATTGTGGTGGTGGCAATTAAGGCACTCCCTCAAGTAAAACATTACGATATGCACATACACACAATGTACCAAAATAATATTTTACGTTATATGCATATTTAAAAAAGATTTAAGTAAATTCATACTGAATACTCTTGTAGACATGCAATTACACATATGTTTCTTCTAATGAGTCTGGTGCAATAGGGCTCTGAGAAGTAATATTTCAAAATATGACGTTGCCACGTCCCGCGGCTCCTCCGGCTCTTTTTTGAAAGTATAGTAATAGCTATCGGCACGTAACAGTATGGGGACCATTTGAGAAATGCACTTTAAAATAGGTGGCAACGCTGAAAGCTGGGTGCTTGGGCACAAGGAGCACCAACAATTAGTTTCGGTTGTCTAAGATTGTGCGGATACGTCGAACTTTATGGATGTAGCACGTATTTAATTTTTAAAATTGAATGGAAACACTCAACTGTGGGACCTGAAGTACCTCTATGACGCGTCCCAGTACGTAAATACAAGGTTTGGTCCTGATGCGTTCTACGGTATGGTAGCAATTATAAATTTTATTTTCTTAAATTGGTTGACAACACTGACAACTGCGGCGCCGGAAGTACCCGCATGTCCTGTCTCAGTACCTATTGAACATGCATTTCAAATTTATTGTAAATCAATTAACACACGTAGATTTGCATTTCTCTAAGTTGAATTTTAAAATAGGCAGGCAATACTGACAACTCGGGTGCTTGAGGTCAGGGACACCGAAAACTTTCTTTTGTTGTGTTGAATGATGTTTAAGTTAAGTTTGGAACAGATGCGGTATGAAAGAGTTTTTAAAATGATTTTTTAAAAGTGTGCAACACTGAGAACTGGGCAACCCGGAATATCTCTCATATACCAAAACATGTTTGTAATCTTAAAACATCTAGGGTTTATATTTAATTTCTTCTTACTCCTATATAAAAGTACCGTAATTCTTGCTTAAGAGGAAGACTTATGCTTTAGACCATTAGCTTACGCTTTATACTTAAGAGGAATGCTTTAGGCCATTAGCAGTATTACAAATGGCCTAAAAAACGAAATTTAGAAAAAATGAGGGCTTAGATTTTTTTTGTAAATGAAACTTAAATTTTAGAAGAAAAAAAAAACATCTTTTTATTTACAACACTAGTTCCGAAAGAAACGCTATTATGCAAAATATCCGTTAAGCTTTCTCAATAAAAGCTATTGCTGAAATTGATACCTTAGGAACACGTTTGATTACCATATGTTAAGCCATTATTATCTATTAAGTATGAAGTCATTATTTATCGAGATATATCGTCATTTGTTGTGATATTTCCTGCTCCAAAGAATGAACTTCTTTAGTTTTAGATGAATGAGATGCACCCAAACGTTAGTTTATACCTTTGTTACACACTAATTTGTATTTCGAGGCCCCCCTTTTTGTATTTACATAAGATGTCCTGTAACCTAAGAAATCTTGAACTTGGCAACGTGGTCTCCTTTTGTCACTCACTCATTCGATAACTCACGCATCTTCAAGTAGGGATGAAAAAAATGTTACCAAATAGAGAATTTTCTTTCAAAACATTTAAGAGCATCCTAGAGAAGATATGTTTTAAATCTCCGACGTTACATTTATAGTAAAGTAAGAATAAACTGAATAATTTGTTATCCTAAAAATGTGTGTATAAACTTTTTCATTGCGTTAACCATTTTTATACTAGATACTAGCATTTATAAAATGAAAGTGAAGACTAATATGTTTCTGGAATCGAATTATTTTTCAGTGGACACCCCGGATCCGTATTTAGTACTTCGAGTCCCAGGCACTCCCAATGGCAATAAAAGAAGTTCAATAATAGATAACTGTGCCGATCCACGGTGGAATGAGACGTTTACATTTATACTGGATCCAGCAGACAAATATGTTCTTGGTATGTAATTTTTATTTTTATCAGCATCACTCCATTATATTAATTAGCTTACATAATTTGCTTTGAAAGTATGATGAACTAGAAAGGAATCAGTAAACAAGTTCGTTTCATTGTTGTATGGTATGTATGTCTCAATAGCATAACGAATGTTTGAGCTGGGGTTACAAGATGTTTGATACTGAGGATTTGTAGTTGATCCGTTGTTGATTTGGTGGCAATACCAGTTCTTGATATAATTATGGGGCATATACGTACTGAATTTAGTTTCCACATTTGCTTGATTTTGAATCTCAGTTCCAAATATTTACCTTTATAGCGTACGTTATTTCCAGGTTATGGTTTACAGGAATTACTATGTCTATGATGAGAGCCTCTTTGTGGATATATCTATATATATCGAAGCCTTGTATCTATACTTAAACTAATTTTAATAGGCTGACAAGGCTACCATTGACTTTGTTATAAAAACGCACAGTAAGTGTTGCAGTTTCGGTGTTCTATCAACGCCTACCTCAAATGAAATCAACACTATCAGTTCATAATAAGCAGGGTTGAATATGAGCGCGTTCACGTGACCGCGGTCACTTTTGGTGAGTTTTGAGTTGAGCGCGCTCACATATCAAAAGATGAGTTTGTGCGTGAGTTTCGCTCAAATATAAACTGAGTTACGAGCGTAAAGTTCATGCTCATTTTCAGGTTGTCAGTAGGGAAAGCTCACGCTGTTAGAAACTGTTACACTTAAGTAAAATTGCCTTTGAAACTTTTTTGTTTTGTTGGCTGATTGACTTCTTTTTCATGCGTATCGAATATATTCTTTGAGAAGTAGGAGGCAAGGCACAAACTACAAGGGATCTGGTTGTTCCTTTGAATACATTGCATATATATATGCAATAAAACGTTCACCGTAGGTTTAAATTGAAGTGACTACAGAATGCTGAAGCGAAAACATTAATTTTAGAAGCCGATGAAGAGATAAAATTCGCAAATGAAAACCCCAAGTTTGAAAGAAATCTTGTGCATAATGAAGGCAATGACTTTGAGGACTTCTTCAATTTGCAGGAGGATGACATAACTCCAATAACCAAGGTCAGTAACGCTGAAGTATTGAAAAAATGTACATTAAATACAATACGCTCTTGCTGTTCATTGCTGCAGTGGAAAGACTTTTCAGCTGCGTGAAAGAAGTGCAGTCTTCGAGAAGCAGTTGCTTTTGAAAATGAACTCTCAACGACTTCGATAAGAGCTCTTCAACCGAGTTTTGCAACTCGTTTGTAAACAACCTTTATAATTAATATAATATATATATATATATATATATATATATATATATATAGCTCCTGCGTAGCATAGTCGGTAGCGCGCTCGACTTCAGTGCGAGCGGTCCCGGGTTCGATTCCCGATGGGGCACAAAATATTTCGGTGTTGACCCAGCATCGTGAGGACAATTGGGGAGCTGCTGTGAATAAAAGACAGTGGCGATCAAGTGAGAGCTTCGGCTCTCCTCTCCCAACCCGTCTGGTCAGCGTGGGAGCAGTAAACCAACTCCTCCCTTCGGGGAGAGGCCTCATCCACTAGTGGATTTGAATATGGCTGTGGTTTATTATTATTTATTATTATTATTAAATATATTCATTTTTACTTTTTTCTGGTCTTTAGACATGTCAGGTACAGGCCGAGGACACATGTTCTCATTTCTAAATTTGGTAACCTTTTTCATGTTAACAGAAGTGAGCGTGAATTGAGCGTAAGCTCATATAAGACGAGCGTGAGTTTCAGCGCGCTCACTTTAAAAGTGAATTTACGCAACCCTAATAATAAGCACTAGGAGGCCAAGAGATCCTTTTCACATTTCCCACCAGTTACGTCTCAGAGATCGTTCACTCTCCGCAGATAACAAATTTAAACCAATCACAGTTCGTCGCTCATAGGTCACGCCCCCTAATCAACTAGATAACATAACAAACCTACATAACAAACTTGTAACAGAAATATTACATAAAAAGGAAACGGAATCGAAGGGCAAAAAAATATGTTAAATAAATAATTAATTAATAAATAAAATAAATAAGCAATAAATAAACAGAAATCTTTAACAAGAAAAAAGGGGCCTACAGAACAGTCTTTATTTTCTGGAATACTTTCTCCTCTCTTCTCTATCCAGTATGTCTTCCCATTCCTCATTTATACTTAACCCACCATTACCTTGATTCTCCTCGCTTCTTTCCACTTCATAACCAACATCCTCTCCTCTTGTTCTAGTATCTCCGTTCCCTTTCCAGTCTATCTCATGATACTCTTCCTTGGCATATTCGTAAATAGCTTTCCTGCTCCTTTTTGTAGTCTAACGTCATCCTTGTGTTATTTAAGCCTCTCCTGTAATTTCATTTTCGTCTCTCCTATATACACCACCTCACAGTTTATACACCTTGTACACCACCTCTCTTTGTTCTTTTTCCTTTCTAGTACCTATCTTCTTGTTAATCACTAAGTCCAAAACCCTCTTCCCTCCTTTATATACGTTTTCTCTCCCACCTTTCCCAACAGCCGCTTGAATTTCTCGGTAATTCTTCCCTCAGTTTCTATTCCGACTTTTCTTTTCACCTTCTTTTCCTTCGTCCTCCCTTTTCTTTTTGTGTCATTTTCTCTTCCTGATCGTTCACTGTGTGAAGTCAAGTATATAAGCCTTGCCAGCCTATTTTAATTAACTTGGGCCTCTTTGTTTGTCGTATCAAACAAGCAGATGTCTGGTCTGTTTCCTTCAATTGTTTTGTCTGTTCTTATGTCGCGATACCAATATAATTTGTATCAATCGCTCTCTGAGATTTCGCTGTGGCTGTATTTGAAATAGGATTCATTGTTTGCGTTGAGATTGCTGTTTTTCGCTATCTGTTGAAGGGTGACTTTTGACACATTTTTATGTCTAGTGGTATAATCCTCCCATTATGTGTTCTCTGGTTTCATTGTTGATTTTACGCCTTCTGCATTCGTCCTCGATTGCTTCTTTAAGGATGTGTTTCCTGTAATTTCTTGTTGGAATAATCCTGTCTTGGATTGTTATCATGAAACCTGTTTTTTCACTGTGTGTGTGTTCTTGTTTTAACCATATATTTGAAGCTTCTTTGTCAATCCATGGGCTGTCTAGCAGGTTAGCATCTGTACTGTGCAGCTTTTTCTGTTTCCAGTTTGTTACTTTTAGGTGTTCTTCGTCGTTGTTTTGCCCTATAGATTTCCTTTTAGCTTCAATGGTGTACTATTTACATCCTTTTCACAGAAAACATTGAACATGTTATACTGTTTGCAATTATATAGGAAATAATTTCTGATATTATCAATGTAGGTAAAGTGGAATAATTTTATATCTAGGATTCCCATGACTCCTAAGTTGGGTGGTAGTGTAATTCGTTCTTTTACTGCCCTAGAATTATGCATTCGGTATCTCGTCATGCTGGTTCTGATAGTTTTGTTTGGATCTTCTAAATCAGTATTTGTCCGTTTAATGACTTCAAATGAGTATGTTAGGTTTGGAATGGCATATGTATTTATGGTTTTGACTTTGTTACCTGTGCTTAGGTAGATTTTTACGATAAGGTTAACTCTATCCTGGAATGCATTTTTCAGTTGCCTGGGTTATGATTATCATCATGACTTGTTCTTTGCATGCACTTTAGTTTTTCACACATGCTTCGTTTTCTTTTGTCATTATTAAGTTAAAGTAGATGCTTACTTTTTTTAGTTATATAGGACAGTGTTTTGTGGATGGTTGAGAGGTACGTAACTGGGTCTGTATGCTGATGGTTCATTCGTACTGTTCTGCTTTGGTAGCAAGAAGGTTCTGTCTTGTGAGAGAATGGTTGGCATTAAGTTAGATGCTCGGATGATATCGTTGAAGTATCTAGCTATGAATACAGGAGATACCGTTAGCTTTTTGTGCCAAAAGCTATGAATATTCTCAAGCCCTGTGGCTTTTCAGTTGCTTGTTTTAGATGTTGCATCTTTAACACTTTCTTTTGTGATGTGGCACTGTTCCATTTCAGATGTATTGGATACGGTTTTCTTCTTGGATCAAGTTAGCGTTTATGCCTTGCGTTCCCATGTTTCTGATACCACCTTGAGATATGGCAACTTACACCAGCTTCATGACTGGGATATTCGGGGCCACATGGCCCGTTTCATTTCATATTTTCTCAGTGATCGTTGTTTTCGTGTTCGTGTGGTGATCGTTTTTCAGAGCGTTATTTACAGGAGAACGGCGCACAGTGGTGCCAAGTGCCAAAAACGTGGCGAAAAGTCGAAAACATGATTTATTTTTCAGAAACTTCACTACAATAGTGTTTTTGATGTCGCTGAATTCAAATTTGACATTAGTTTTGTCAAAAAACAAAATGACGGATATGAAATTGAAAAATGTGTTCAATAAATGCAAATCGTTTTTTTTTTTAAACGTACATATAATAATGGTTATGGGATCGCTGAATTCAAATTTGACATTATTTTTTCAAAAAACAAAATGGCGGATCCAATATGGAGGACTTAAATATAGAAAATATCAATATATCAATGGAAATCGGCATCTATAATATTGTTGAGGTCACAGATTCTTTATTTAATGTTATTTGTTGGAAAATTATGAGGCAGATGTAAGAAATGACAGCTGTAATATAAAGTATATATTATTAAGGTACCTCATTTTGAATTACTTTTGCACATAAAAAATTGTATTGAAATTAAAGTTCATTTTTAATCTTAAACATAAACATATACATATGCTTCAATATTCATCATCAGAAGAATGATATGATTCATCCGAGCTACTACTTAGGTCAGCTAAGGATCTGAAATCACTGTGGCATTCCTCAGTAGGCGCTTTTAACAGTGCAATAGCCTCATGGTCCAGTGATCTCAGGCGTTTAATCGGCAACTTTCGGATGCTCGATATTTGGGGATCTGAAGAAGCCAAGAGCCTTAAAAACACATCTTCCATATTTTTGACACGACTCGTTTTACGAGCAAAATCTTGTCGGTACTTTTTTATGAATTTGTTGCAAGACTCGTGTGCTTCTTCAGACATTTGTCCGATAGGGAAAAGCGACGCGTTGATAATCTTTGCACTGTGCAATAACAATTTATGCACCGTAGTTGACATATAAAACCAATCATAATTGTACAAATAAGCGAGCTGTTTCTATACAGTATTGTTCATACTGAGCAACATTGATTTCAAATCCACAACTAATCACTTGCAGAATTACGTGTAATCGTTTGATTAACCTTACATCGATTCCCGTTATTGTAGCAGTGATCTTTGTGTTTTCGAAAAACCGACGCGCAGTGTTTCCATCATTCGTACTGCCATATCCCTGTTTCGGTAGATCAACCAAAAGTCCTAGCTCTTGACGAAAACCTTTTTGGATTAGCTTCTTTCGCGTTTCATAACTTTTTCGACTTGCTCGCCATTTTTTGAGTTCTAATTTATAAGAAACGTGCAAAAGGCAATCAAACAAATGAATCCATGCATGCAAAGTTGAAATACCGAACTGCAAATGTTCTTCGTTGATTCCTTTAGTTAATACTAAATCTATATTATTAAACTGTGATGAAGTGCACTGACAAAGATAGCACCTTTAGCTGGATGTTGTGTCGGTTAATGAATTACATATTTTTCCGTCGATCATTGTTAATGCCAATTTGTACACAACATTGATTTCTTTTCCGTTAATAATAGTTTGGAAAGGAACTAAATTTCGCCCTTGCTCTTTAACTCTTTCTACCTCAAGCTTAGTAGATTCAACACTTTCATGCAAAAATTCTATTTTGATGGGATGACAAAACCGAGGAGATGAAGGTCGAGAATTTTTCCAAATGATAATTTCCTTGTTTGTAGTGTCATCAACAGATATAAGGTGAAGGGGAACAAGCGAAGTAAGACAAATACTCGCATCAGTTTTTTTGCCATCATTATCATCATCGAATTTTTGCTTAAAAGTGCTTTGACCAGATGAACCGTCAAATCCCCATTTACATATTAAAATCAAGTTACTAACTATATCAGAACTAAGACTCTTAATTACAGTTTCCTGAAGAAGACGTATCCGTAGAACGGTATGATTTAACAATGCTTGAAGGTCGACTGTAGCACTACTTTCCGTAAAATCTAAATCTATAGCGGGGGGATAACATTCTTTTTTTTAGCAGATAGCACTTTTTTATACGAAGGGAACAACTTACAATTATGTTCAATGCTTCTTGCTCTTATGTTGTTATACTTATTTTTTGAAAGTGTATTTTCGATTATAAGCGACAGAGCTTCATTCTCGGACAGTTTTTTTTTCAGTACAGAGCATCGCGATGATCTGTACTTCTTAGCTGTTGTTAGCCTTTCGTCTGCTATGTCCTGAACCACTTTCGCTGCATCCCATTGTCCAGAACTCCGTAAACTCATCTGCGTAGCATAAGATAGTTCTTCGGCGCTGTACTGCTCTCGAATGCCCTGCGTTCGCTGACGCTTTGTTCGATCACTTGACTCTTGAAAACTTGTAGATGGACGCCCCGTAATAACTGCACTTGTAGATGGACTCTCTGTGATATGCGCACTTGTAGATGGCTCATTAGAAACCTCGATAATATCAACGTCAACGTCCAGCCACGGTTCATTTGTCGCCATAAATCTGTCGCGCATTCTGTTGCATTCTTTCAACTTTGTCCTAAATTTGTTCAATAACTTTCTTAAGTCAAACTTCGTTTTGTCACTCAAATAATAAGATCGATTTTTAATCTTCGACAAATGTTCTTCAATTGTTACAAACAACACCGCGTTGTCAGCGTTGAGATTGCCTTGGATAAGATTGAAAATTTCTTTTCTTTTGAGCAAAATTTTTTCATCCTCTTGTTCCAATCTTTCTGAAAAATAACATACAACATTGTATAAACTTTATTATATTAAAAAATATAATATATATAGTTGTTATTAATTATGCATTAATCATTTTAATACATTTTAATACATTTTTTTTAAAATAATGTTTTTCATTTAATAATTTTTCTATTTATTTTTATTTATTTATTCACATATATGTTTATTAATAAAGAAATTTTGTTAATAAACATGCTCAACAATTATTTTTATTACTAACAGTAAAAGCAAAATCAACAAAACTAACAATACAAACAATTATTTGAAGAACTGAAACCAGGGAAATGTTTAATGGCTCCAAAAAGGAAACGTTATTGAATAAAAAATGAACAATACAAAACGGGCACGAACGGGCTTCAGGCTTTGTAGTACTATGTTAAACAATGATTTTGGTCATAAGTACAAGTTATTTGATCGTGGGACTTTCGACTTTTGCATCACGACATTTGAAAATCGACAATTTACAAGCGTATTTTAATTGTTTAAGTTATACAATAACAATTAATATACTTACTTTCAACAGTTTTTTCCATTTGAATGTATGCCAAACTAGTAAACAGTACAAAATACTCTGCGCGGTCGAATATAAAATACCGATAGCGTTTCAATGTGGCGATATGCGAGAGGTTACAGCAGCTTAAAGTAGTCAGCTGCTTATACTGACCGTTGTAAACGCTCATTTTGAAGGCGGCAGGTACCAACCTAACTATTGAGGGACTTAAAACTTCCCTACTTACAACTTTTTGGGGGGGACTTTTCGCCACGTTTTCGGTATTTGTCATCATAGTGCGGCGTACCTGAAGGGAGTGTGCTGAGCGTAACACTTAACGTTATTGCTATGAATAGTGTTACTAGTTGTATTCGCTGTCTTGTGGAAGGGCTTTTATATGTTGACGATTGTCTGTTAATCTGCGAATATCAACCTCGCATCTAGGCAGATCCAGCTGACCATTAACCATTTTGTTGACTGGTCACACCAGAATGACTTTCGTTTTTCACCCAGGAAGACAGTCTGTGTGCATTTTTGCCGTAAATTGAATTGCTTTCTGCATCCTGATTTGTTTTTTGGGGACAGATAACTCCAGTTCGTCGACAAGGTACGATACCTTGGCTTCATTGGATGCTAAGTTAAACTGGCGTAGTCATCTTCGCCACATTAAGTTCCTGCACCAGCGCTCTGAACATGTTACGTGTTTCAAGATAAGATAAAATGAATTTAATGGGCTGTAACAGCACTATGGTACAGTCAAAGACGTACTATGGTACAGGCATGGTAACAGCACTATGGTACAGGCATTACGTGTTTTAAGTCATCCCACTTGGGATACCGATCGTACAACCTTCTTGCCTCTTTATCGCGCATTTATTTTATTCAAGCTTAATTATGGTTGCCACGCTTATTCCTCTGCATGTTATGACAGTCCCCTGTCATTACATTGGAAAAAAAGATAAAATAAAAATATTTCTTGTATGTATACCTGTAAAGGCGAGTGTGTTTAAATAGTCGTCCAGCAGATGGAAGGCGCTGCTATGGTGCGCACACGTTGTATGCAGGGCTTTTAAGAAAAAAAAATGATGGAATAATATGAAATAAAGACGAAAAGAAGCTTTGTACTGATGGTAACTCGAAACACGATTGTTTACCTACAAAAATACATGTGGACCAGGCGCTGTTGCACGTTTGACAAGTTATGTAGTATACCTGGGTCTGGGTACGTCTGGCCAGAGGAAAAAGGAATGGTTAAGTAATAGAACCTCTGAATATTCTATACATGTCTTTTGGCATTTGAATTATGTGGTCACTCATTTGGACCCTTTATGCTGCTGAAAAGCACTTAAGAGCCCAAATCGAGCTCCAGCAAAGACGCGTCAGTTGGCTGTAGCGCCCACCACTTATGTCTTTGTGAGTTGAGGCATATCAACTGTTTGTGAGAGCCAGCAGAATTCTTCATACTGCGATGCGCTGTCTATGGTAGAGAGTGAGCGATCGTAAGAGTAGACTCAGCATAGTAGAAGTAACGCTGTAGTCACGTTAATTTTGCCGCACCCGATCTCCGTCTTTAGCTGTTATTGTCGTCCAAGATGAAGATGTTTCGTGCCATGATGTTAAAAGCGTGTTAAAGGCCCACCGTAACCAAGGTTATAAATAACGTTGCTAGTTGTTTTGTGTTATTCTACGTAACGAAGAACCGTTCCTGTGCACGCTCACTTCAGTCAAGCATATGGAGAGCACAGATTAGATTTATGTTAGTTGCCTATGAGTACCTGTTAATACTCTGAGTGACTCAAGTGGGGAAAAATGAGTGAAGTCAGTATTACTGTCGTAGTTTTAAATACTGTAGGAGCAAAGTAAGACAGTGCAATTGCATACAAACCCATGAACCGCTATTATTAGAGGCGTAATAGACAATCCATCTTGTAACATATTATCTTCACGCCAGTACAGATCGTCATTAATCACTGCGTTTGGAAGAACCGTAGTAGAATTACTGATTCCTACCTTCCTCATCTGAAGTATCCGAAAACGAAAGGTTGTGTTCTATTAAATTGACAAAGGTCGAGTGCCAAATATCCCATCTTTTAGAAGCATAGCAAATATTATCTATTGGATTTCTATTAGATAACTGTCCATACGTTTGTGTTAGATCATATATCACTATAATACCATATCAGTGTCATTATCTCGGTTAAGAGACCATAGAAAATTGTATACACTAACCAAGTGTTTGAACCAGGTGTAACTCATTGAGCTGTGCACGTGAACACATTCACTCATCAGTTTATTCATCGAGTGTTACTGATCAAGATATTGTATATTTACTAGTTTATCGTTTAGTGGTGTGTGATACCACCATACAGGGGAGAAACCTTAATCAGCTAGAAACGTGACTTTTCTTGCCAACTCGTTTAATAGGTATTTTGGGAAAACATATTTTATCTCGTATTTCCTACAATTGAAAGTTAAGCTCTGATTTGATATTTTTAGTTTTTCCACATTAGGGGACAAACCTACTTTCTTCTTCTTCTTTTTTTTTTTTGCACATTAGGGAAAAAACCTAATTTTTAGTTTTTTTACAATTAGAGAAATCCATATTAGCACCTGGGGAGAAACCCATTTAATTGTGTCTTCAGAATAGTGTTGTGAGAACGGCGAAAGAGGAATTTGTTATAAAGTTTGAATGACTGCAACGTATATATTTTAGTTACCTTACAAGAAGTAAAAGCATTGTTCTTTGAATCATATCGCACATTGAAGTTGTGGATACCTTAATAACATCCATTTTAAGAGAGAAGTAATGCAGACAGATTTTACTTTGTGCATGTTTGACTGTACCGAGTTATCTTTAACCCAATAAAACTGTATCTGTATTTAAAACGTGTCATTATGTATTCTTCAACTTTTCTTTTATCCAAACTCCTCTCTTCATCGCCTGAAAAAACACAGTGCTGAGATCAAAGTAAGACTAGTTATAATATGTTTTCTGCATAACATACACTTGATAATGTTCATCATGCAGGAATTCGACTCTCCACTGGCACGTATCTCATAAGTCCTGTCGCCAGTCCTTATGTTAATGCCGCCGAACCTTCCCTCGAGGTTCAGCGGCTGTACCATGTGCTGAGCTACTTCTCCAAGATATCCTCTTTAGCTGGCCATCCAGCTCATAATTTTAGTAGTGAACCCAGTACAGCGAGCTTTGTTTGAGCGTCGTGGTCATTGTACCGGACCACTTGGCATCCGAGCGTCTGAGTTGTTCGAAAATTTGAATGCAGACCATCTAACTATCTGTCGTGTTCATTTTAGTCTCCGTTCTATGTGGGAAACTTCCCGTCCACGGATTGATATATCTTTGTCAGATTTAAAGAAATCGGAAACATTTATGGTTAAGTCCCAGCAACGTTTTCGTGAGCTGCAGAGTCAGTACCCAAATTTTATCTCTTGTCTTTACATATGGACCCAGTTCAGCTGAATCTGTAGGATGCGCGTTTATTATAAACTGGTAAGCCCACCAACATTGTCTTAATCCCAAAGCCAGTATTTTTACCGCTGAAGTTTATGCCCTTATACGGGCTTTGGATTTTACTCTTGTTCCTTTCGTGAATCGTGTTCTTTGTACTGATTCGCTCAGTATCGTACAATGTCTTTAAAATATATATAGTAAGCATCCTCTCCTGGAAGAAGTCCTCTCTAAGACACACACCATCAGCTTTGCTGGTGGTGAAGTTATCTTTTCTGAAGTTATCTTTTCATGGATACCAAGTCATTGGTATCCATGGTAATGAATTAGCAGACCAAGTAGCTTGTGAGGCCTCTTTAGGAGCTAACACTGACATTCAGCATGTTCCATTTCAGGACGTCCTGATATACAGGTTACACGGAATGAATGGCAACGACGATGGGATGACATTGCTGTTAATAAATTGAAAGAAATTAAGGTAGCTGTTGCTCCATGGAACTCTTCTTGCCGAGGTAGTACGCGTAAAGAAATACTTTTATGTTGCCTACGTTTAGGACACAGTCGCCTGACGCACTGATTCCTTTTGCGACGTCTGGATCCACCGCATTGTAATAATTGCAATGCAGTTTTAAGTATTCATCACATGCTTTTAGATTGTCCTGGATATAATAATCTCAGAAAACATTATAACATCCCAATGACATGGCGTCAGTGTTAGGGGATGTAGGAGATGATTATATCCATCAGCTGTCAAGTTTTATCTTGTTATTTTCTTAACTTGTGAAGGCCCATTTGCAACCTTCTGATTTTTAACTTGTTATACAGAGCGTTTCTAAAGTCCCCGAACTCTGATTTAAAAAAATCATTGTTGAGCAACAATGCAATGTTTTTAGAAACTGTTGCTTGTGATTGTTTGTTGTTGGAACATACAAATCAACACTAGACGACAATAAACAACGATGCATGCGCAGTAAGCAGGAAGAATGAAAGTCAGATGCCCAGTTGAAAACGCGCACGAATTCGGTTCACCATGAGTCTCACATGGGAGCAGAGGGTTGCTGTTTTGGAAGCTTACTTTTGAAGTTAAACCATACGAACGCTGTATAGAGATTTTTCATAGGAGATATCTCAACGCTCCTTCACCTGAAAAGCAACAGTGTATGATTTAGTAAAAAGGTTTGTGGTGTGAGATTCGTTTGTATAAAATCGTTTTACTCCACAACCGCGGATACGATTTGGATATTTTGGAAATATCAAACAGACACCATATAAATAAGGAAAACCTTCGTTAACTTAAGATTATGTAACTGGCTTCTACACTGATGAGAATTCTTGGGTCGATGTATGTTTTCATATTGAAATAAAAGCGAGTCTTTGCACTGTTGAACAAGGTAATATTTATTTAACATTAACCTTCTCCATTTACTTAAACAAAATCAAAATATCATTGGAGGTACGTAGATATTGTGAACACTGGTTAAATGTCTCTCAATATGCAATATATGATATTAGCTTTATATAGAAAGCAAAATGATTGTAAAAAGTATTTCAAATAAATGAGGGGCTTCTCCTTGTGTGATCAATATTTTCTCATGTGAAATAATAAAAAGTCCACACACACAAATAAGGTTTCTCCCCTGTATGATTAATATATTGCAACAACACTAAATATACGTATATGTATAAAGTAAAATACTCAAATTATGCGTATTCACTTTAATTGTTCTGAATTCACCGCTTGGAGAATGTTCGTAGATAGTGTTCGATTTGTTAAAAAATACGAAGGGGTGATCCTTAAACTAGTGGCTGCTGGTAAGTTTCACCCTACTACCTATTTGGTTTTATCCCTGGTTGGAGTGATAATCGAAATCGACAACCGGGGATGAAATCCTCGGACACCAGGGAAAATCCCCGGCAATTCGAACACTGTACGTAGCTACTTCGAGTCTGTAAATTTAGTTTGTATTCTTGATCCAATCTACGTTTCTGGATTTATGAAATACGAGTCCATTCACTACTGCGTATTCCAATATAGGTTTGTTTGCTTCAGGATCCTTTGAATAATATCCACACAGAAATGTCCTTTGATCACTTATGTTGAAATAAAATATAATAAAAGACTTCTGTATCGTAGACCTGTCAATATAAATATATAATATAACTTTGCAATAATTGTCGTCGAAAACTCTTAGAATACCACCAGCTAGCTCAGAACATATAAGACTCCTTGTAAAACTTCTCAGAGATTTCGGTTCGTGTATCTAACATTGGATTCTTTGAGGATACAAAAGCTTCTCTGTCAGACAATGATGATTCATACGCCTAACTAATATCGGGGACAAGTTGTTTCAACTGCTCCAAATCTGCTTGTCGACTAACTCTCCCTCTTGTGGTAGCAGTGGAGACTACTCTCGCAACGTTCCTACAAGCCTCAATCAAGATTAGTAAACTATGAGAGAAGATAATAGAGCCACGAAGGCACTCCACCCTCTCTCACGTAACTAAACGCGAAAGCGTGAAGTAAAAGTTTTATTTTAGCCCGAAGGCGAAAAGACAATAGATTTATTCAAATATTGTATGCTCTTGTAAGATGTACAAAGAAAACCAAACATCATTCTTTACATTTCTTAAAAACTTAAATCTTCGTGATCAAGATTAATTTCTCCAGTTTTCTGACATAAACAGATATTCTGCTTATTCCAAATTAAATCATTTTTTAAACCCAATTATATATTACAATATTTCTTTTGAAAAACAGTCCATTGTATCCTTTTAAATAAATTAATATTCTTTTCTCCTATAATTCAGTTCAGTTCAGAAATAACGGCAAACCTTTTCAGATCCTTAGCTATACTCAATTGTTTTCTCCTATAAAGTCGTATGTAAATACAATTGCCAAAACCTAACAATAATTCAGTTGTTCATATACAATAAATATCACGTTTCGAATACAATTCAGTTGCCTCATAACAATGAAAAATGCTCAACATAGTAATATTCCAAATGCAATTCCAAATGATAAACAATAGTAACAGCTTATTTAATATAAATTCAAATTAATTTATTTCGAAACAACAATGTAAATAACTTCCGTTTAATCTTTAATAAATAAATTAAGAACTTTTAATTCAAACATTTAACCATCATTTCACGTATCATGTATCCATACGTATACGCACCCATATCAATGTGGCTTATCCACATTAGATAGGTAAGAATTGGTTTATCAAAAGAAAATAGAAATAAAAAAATACGAGCACTCTTTAGAATGAAAAATAAAGAGATTATGATTTATCAGAGAAAAATATAAACATACAAGAATATTGTCCTTCTTGATAATCGATTTGTGGTCAACAAAATCGCAAAATGCTAAGTCTTTTAATCCCCACTTCTGCACACAATTTATAACAAGAAGGCGTGTGTATTTTTAAATATATATATTTATATATATATATAGGGCTGTTATAAAGTCCTTGCTATAAAACGAATGCTTATAACTTTTTAAAAATAATGGTATTGCGGTGAAATACATTTTAAATTGTGCGACGATCTGTAAATTTTTGGTTGGCAACAGATTTGAAAGCCAAACCGCACATGATTAAATTTGTGCATGAACTGACAGAAGAAGATCAAGAGACGAGACTGGAGTTATGTGAACTGATGCTGAAACGACTGGATGATGACAGTGAACTGCTGAAGTTACTCATGTTCTCAGATGAGGCAACTTTCCATGTTTCAGGTAGGGTAAACAGGCACAACTGTCTTGTTTGGGAAACTGAAAACTCTCATGAATATGAAACGCACGAAAGAGGCAGCCCGAGAGTAAATGTGTGGTGTGCCGTATCAATGGACCGCCTCATAGGCCCGTTTTCCTTCGACGAAAACACTGTGACAGGGGGAGACATACCTTCAAATGCTTATAAATTTCCTGATGCCCGAATTGATTAGATTGGAAATCAAGCATCGCATCCACTACTAGAAAGACGGAGCCCCCCCCCCCCCACATTTTGCACAAGTCGTCAGGAACTACCTTGACTGTGAGCTACCACCTGGCATGTGGATTGGGCGCAGAGGCTCCAAGCCTTGCCCCCCCCCCAGGTCCCCGATTTGATACCCTGTGATTTTTGCTTATGAGGTCACGTTAAGACACAGGTGTATGGGGAAAAACCAAAGGACTTGCAGGACCTGAAAGCTAAGATTAGTGAAGTGATCCATGATATTTCTGACGATGCCAGACAGAGTAGCATTCACGGATTTCGCCGGAGGTTGCAGGAATGTATGGATGTCAACGGAGCCCAGCTGGAGGTGTGGCGATGATGGCGGCGGTGTATCTATGGATGATGATACAAAATGTAAGTCTCAATAAAGACCTTAACATTTATTTCACTGCAATATCATTATTATTTTTTTTTTAAAGTTATCATTTGTTTTATAGCAAGGACTTTATAACAGCCCTGTATTGTTACACACTCACTAGAGTTCACATCAGTTTATCATTCAAAAATCTGCTTTCAAACCACTTCGTATTTTAAGTAGTAATGTATTAAAACCGCAATATATTATCCACGACGTTTCACGATTATAACCGTTCTTAGTTCCAGAAAGTATGACTTAAGCATATAAACGAGAACATGTTCTTAACTGGAGGGTTATATAGAAATTAGTATTATCACACGTGATTACACGAACAACTTCGCATCCTTTTTCACTTCTGGAAAGGGATGGGTCAATGCTAGGTGTAGTTTCCAAGATGAGCGGAATCTACAAATCTCACGTTCCTTACTCCGTTAATTCCAATCCGTTACTCCGAAGTAAAGCATTATTCTAAACCGTTATTGTTATGGATGATAACTTCTATCGACTACGTGGTTGATGTTCTGGAAACCACTCCTGCAACTTCTTCTGAGACTACTTCTAAATTCCCCGTCGATATGTATACAATTACAGATTCCGACTATGATGCTACTTCTCTTCAACTATAAGCAGCGAAAACCTTACATAGGCGACTTCATGTAATGATTCTTTTCAATTACTGTAACCGTGAACGACGCTACCTAGACATTTATCTCTAAAGAACCCCGATAAGAGGTATGTGTGCCCTATTCCAGGGATATAGCTAACGCTGGTGGGGCTACAACCGACCATCGTCGCACTTATGCAGGGCTCAGACCTATATGTCCAAGTGCTTTACAGCAACCTAAGGCAATATATATTCAAGCCGCTTATTTAAAATCGAAATTTGATCATTAGACGGTTATTTGCATCTTCTAATTTCCTCTGACCAAAGTGGTCATGCCTTCTCGCTACTATCCTTCTCCAATAACAAATGTCAGCACAAGGTGGAGTTCGCATCACAATATTTGTCAAAGATAACATCCTCATCTCTCTTAGATATGGTGATCAATATATCATTATGATCTTACATTTTTCCATAAAAGATTCTCTCCAACAAATCTCTTCAGTCCTAGAATCACACTACTTCCGGTAGGAGTATGTTGTTCCCCTCTAACGGACTTCAAGGTTACTACTCCTTTATACTTAACAGTAATCGTAGCATACTCATTGTTTCTTTGCCTTCGTAAATGCAAACTGATGTGTGTTGATAGCAAGGATGGTAAACGAAACCAAATTCAGCTAAAAGAAACCGAATTAATTCGGTTTCTGTTTCTCGAAACCAAAATGGTCCACAAACCGAAACTAAAAACTGTAAAAGAATCCGAAACCAAATGACAACTGAAACCGAAACCAACTTCAGCTAAAAGAAACCGAATTAATTCGGTTTCTGTGTCCCGAACCCGAATGGGAAACCAAACACTATTCCAGAAACTGAAACCAAAAGTTGTGGAAAAAACGAAACCAAATTACATCTGAAACCGAAACCAAATTCTGGAAAAGAATCCGAAACCAACTTCAGCTAAAAGGAACCGAACTATTTTAGTTTTTGTGTCCCGAACCCGAATGAGAAACCAAACACTATTCCAGAAACAGAAACCAAAAGTTGTGAAAAAAACGAAACCAAATTCTGCAAAAGGAACTGAAATATCTAGTTTACTTGACACAGCAGGTACTGGCTTAATGGTTCCAACACATGGCTTCAGTATGAGTCGCGTAGTCTGTCAGACGACGTCTTCGTCCTCTATACTGCGTAAGCAAAGTTGGAAGTAACGCTAACACTAAACTATAGTTTACTGGACGACGCGAATTAAAATGACACAGAAAGAAAGCGAGTAGGAAGGCAACTGCCCTTCATCTTCATTGCCTATTCACTCACTGAAGGTACACGGAGTATGAGATGCGTGGACCTAGTGGAACGGGGTGGGGGAGATGTCAGCAATTGTCGCATAGTCTGTTAGACTACGGTTTAGTAATCTAGGGTTAACAATATACCAAATTGGCGCCTGAACCCAGTGGGATATTTTCTAATCTTCTATTCTCCGGATTGCTACAAATTACCTTAAACTAAATTTTATTTTAATGCATCATTTCTGATTTATGGGAAAATATTCATCATATTTACCATTGACAGTTGTAGAATTTGGGCTCCAAATTGAGAACCTTGTGTGAGTTGTATCATCTTGTATCTCGAAAAGGAAGCGGAATCGGCCACATGCTTACATAACTTTGTTATTGTTTTGGTGTAATTAATTCGTCTGTAAAGTTTGTCCAACTTTAGATATGTCCCGTATAATAGTGATCATCCCAACTAGGCTACACATTAGAAACTTTCCCAGTACATTCAGAATTGATAACATGTATGTTACTGATTCATTAGAATACTTCTAAGGATACCCAAAAGCATATTAATCACTTTTATATATAACTTCTGTCAGGCTTTCATTTTTTGAATCGGATCTCGGTTTAATATGTCGGCTCTTTGATGTAATAAACTATAGTGATGGGTGATTTACTAGCAGAGATAAGGTTAGTTCTAGTTTACTGTCTAATGCCGAAGAAAGCCCCAGTAGGGTGTAGGCACTTGACCTGGTTTTCTCAGAAATGGCCTCTTTTTCCTAGGCCGCCTGATAGCCAGGAGTCAATTTTCCAGGGCTCTACGATACCGGGTGACATGAGTTTTGGAACCAAATATGGGTACTTTTTGTTCTCTTTTACGGGGCTTATTTTTAATTATATTATTTTTTGTAAAAGAGTATGAACCTATTTTTCAACCCCTATTTAACATAGTAGAAATTACACTACGCTACGACTCAACATAGTGCACAAGGCTACGATCCCTATTTAACATAGCAGATATTACACAGGAATACCTTACGGCACCTTTTTTCCAACCCCTATTTAACATAGCAGAGCTTAGACCAGTTCATAACATAGCAGAGATTTTATAAAAGACTACGAAGTATTATTTAACATAGCCGAAATTATAACAGAAATTTGAAGTCAAATTCTATACTACACCCTATAACCTAGACAAAGGTCAAATACTGAAATTTTGCTTTATTAAATTTAATAAAGAGTACGGAGCTATTTTACGACCTAACCCATAAATACACTTGAGGGGTAGTTGTGAATTTAATTAGAATTTAATTTATTATATAAAAGACTATGAACTATATTGTAGACATGCAATAGGTGGTTATAGCAGAATATTTCCCCAGTAGCCGTGGTGTATTTGCTAAAGACTACGACGAGCCATGGTTCCTGATTGCCAAATTTTCGTCAGATTATTACCAAACTCTGGATTTTGGTAGATTATGATGAAAAAAAACGACAACGCGTTTGACAGGGGAGGATAGACAGTTCAGCCAGTTCCCGCACCGTTCTCTACAATTCTTCATAATCTACCCCGCTATTTAACATAGCAGAGATTGCATAAAAGGCTAATAAGCGATGGTCCAACCCCTATTTAACATAGCAGCAATATATGCTACTTAATCTATTTAACCCTTTCCACCCCTATTTAACATAGCAGAAATTACCTAACCCTCACATATTTTATAAAAGGCTACGACCCCTATTTTAACATAGCAGAGATTACATAGGCAACGCGTTTTACAAGAACAACAGAGGCATCCCTACGGGCACCTTTTTCCAACCCCTATTTAACATAGCAGAGATTATAACAGAAAGTTGAAGTTAGTTTCTATACCACACTCTATAACCTAGGTAAAGGTAAAAAATATTGACATTCTGTTTTGACATCCGGCATGGGGGGCATTAAGTACAATTTACGAAAAGGTGGTCACCTCGAGGTCAAATATTAAAGCGTTCATATCTCGTAAACGGCTAGACATATTAAAATTCTATTTTGACATTCGGCATGTGGGCATTAAGTATAATTTACGAAAAAAGTGGTGACCTCGAGGTCAAAGGTCAAATATTGAACCGTGTATATTTTGTAAACGGAACAACATATTAAAATTATTTGTTCAGTTTCGGTAGAAGGGTAGTAAATAATTCATGTGAAAAAAAGTGGTGACCTCGAGGTCAAATATTGAACCGTTTATATCTCGTAAACGGCTAGACATATTGAAATTCTTTTTTGACATTCGGCATGTGGGCATTAAGTACAATTTACAACAAAGTGGTGACCTCGAGATGAAAGGTCAAATATTGAACCGAGTATATCTCGGAAACGGCTAGACATATTGAAATTCTGTTTTGACATTCGGCATGAGGGCATTAAGTATAATTTGTGAAAAAAGTGGTGACCTAGAGATCAGAGGTCAAATATTGAACTGTGTATATCTCGGAAACGGCTAGACACATTGAGATTCTGTTTTCATATTTTGGCATATGGGCATTGAGTGACCTAGGTACTTTTTATTCTATAACCAATTTATGAAAAAAATACTTCCTTTAATTATAAAAAGACTACAGTCACTTTCTTTCAAAAAATAGTAGCAAAATTTACACAGGGCTTCCACCATAGTCTATACTGTAATAAAATTTTGAAGTTTTTTTGTGTACATACACACACACACACACACATGGTTTACGGAGAACTTAATCTCGCTCCAGGGACCTACACACTTGGTTTACGGAGAACTTAATCTCACTCCAGGGACCTACCTACACACATGGTTTACGGAGAACTTAATCTCGCGCCAGGGACCACCACATATACCTGGTTTACGGAGAACTTAATCTGCACCAGGAACAAACTAGCACACAGACACACACATATGGTTTACGGAGAACTTAATCTCGCACCAGGGACCAACAAACACCTACGCATTGTTTACGGAGAACTTAATCTCACACCAGGGACCAACAACGCGCACACACACATGGTTTATGGAGAACTTAATCTCACGCCAGGGACCATTCTCATAAACGAATAAAGCATAATATCACTAACATTAATGTTGCCAGTTGAGAATTTATTTAAGAATTCCTGTAGTGAATAGCCAGATGCACGACATGCTAAATAGAGAAAACAATAGTGTCCACAGAATTGAGATAAATCACCTTGTACACGTCTATTATTCCACGTATAAAATACCCAGTTTCGTTTTAAAAACCTTATATAATACGGTATGTATGGTGGAAGGCCAAAGCTATCAAAATATTCACCGTGCCCTGAGTTAGAAATATAAACAGCAACCCAAAGTTCACTGGGCTTATTACTAGGATCAGTATTTATAATAATGGCTGCAGGAAATGTATGGATAAAAGGAGGTAGTTGATCTGCAGCATATACACGTATAAAATGACCATTGGGCAAATTCTGTGGTATTGCCTCATAAAGTTCAACGGTATTTAACATTTTTCTTTTAATATATATTTTTCTCTGGAAATCAATTTCTAGTTATGATGAGAATGCGAAATAAATAACCGCGGTTACAGGAGAGGGCAGTTCTTGCTTAAAATGAACCTCTAATAGTACACTTCCCTGTCGCTGGGGGCTAGTATGAAATGCAGCACTAACACTAGAATCGGGAATTACATCAAACACCAATAGAGTGTTATCAATTACGTCAAACCATTAGGATATTCGACAAGTGAAATATCATTACCTTGATGAGAATAATAAATACCAGAACCTGTAAATATCGTAGAATATGCTTATATATATAGCTTATCAAAATCTGGCTGTAGTGGTCTAGATGGAACAGGAGTTCCGTCAACATACAATGTAAAGAATGACATACTGAAATGCTTAAAATTAAAAAGATTTGTTTGAAAAGTGTCGTTGAAAGCTGTATTAGTAACAAACCTTATAATAATACGTTTAGGCACTGTGCCGGAAAACAAATCTGAAAGAGTGGTGTCCATAATGCCCTGCGGTAAAGTCTCTGCCTTCACCTGCACCTTTGTTATTGGGTATTTTACTCTAAATTTAGGATTTTGTAATACTTTATTTTGTGCTATTTTCACCGTGGGCGACACATCAACCTATTTTACAAACAGCGTTGCATCTGTAATTACAACTTTTTCCTCAGCTCCAGTCTCGCCCATTAGACAAAATACGGGTTTGGCTGGAATCAGCTTAATACGCAACTGTACACCACTCAATATAAAATTTTCCTGATTGAAAATATCACCATGAATATAGCCCAGTAATTCGAAGGGCTGACTTAACGCTGTGAGAAGTGAGCGTTGTTTAAAACCCTGATTATTATTTTCGGCCACACTGTCCATATGCCCGGCAGTATCTTTAAACCACATTGCCGTTTGAAGATGAGTTGTTTTTGCATTGGCATTATAATTTAGTAGTTTTTCAATATACGATCGAAATGGATATGTATGCGAAGAATAGGAAATTAGTTGATTATTCAAATATATTGGTACCTCGCTGAACATTGCAGTGAGAAAATCATTTACAGGACCTATTTTCTTATCAGCAGTTGTTAAATCAGAACCATCAGGTTTAGTAATTTTACCTTTAATATGTAGCATTGTATGTGGTAAATCAATATAATCATCACCGTGGCCGGGGACTACAAACTCTATGGGTGCATTATCAGATATTGACGCCACAGGTTTATACGGCACTGTTTTATTACCTATAATACTCGTTTGAGCTGGCAGACCCGCAAATAGGTCTAATTCTGATTTCATACACTCACACTGCATTTCTACTATTAATACCCACACTAGTTTATTTTATAATACCTTATTACGAAAATGTAGTTTTACACATAGACTGCCATATTGGAAAGGAAGTGGATTACCCGTGCTATCTCTTAAATCAATAATAATTTAAACAAACTGTTTACGTTGTACGGGGACATAATGAGGATTTTAAAAAATATGCACATTACTAGCGCTAAACTGGTACAGTTTTTGTAGTGCCCTCACTAAAAGCTTCATAAGCATAGTTTTTTGTCCCGCCACTACAAAATTCTCCAATATATGTATTTGGACCTACAGATTCTAATTCGTTCAAGTCACCAAAATATTCACCAAAGGGTAATTATACTCCTCCAGGCCTGACTGCATATATGAGACTATCGGTGTCCATGTATATGGCATCTTTATCTACTTGTTCTAAATAGTTATATAGTTCTAATCGTACATGTGCGGTGGTATATGCTGCAATAATTACATTTGTATTTTTCAGAGAAATATTTGCTTCATCTAATATATGGTAATTTAATAATAACGTATCCTCATCAAGGGGTATTGGGGGTGCTACATCTATATTGCTATCAGTTAATTTATCATAGAATGTTGCAGGGTCTCGAATAATAACAGTATGACTCATGTTTTCATTCTGGGCAAACTTGCCCCATAAACAATTTAATGCTAGTTTACAAATAATTTTTCGGGCTTTATTTTTCTTACTAATTTTCATACTGTCTAACTGCACTCCCTCTCTCTCGTAATATTCCTTAATATATTTATTTCTCTGGTGTTCACTATTGCACCATTGGGGCCATCCATTGGCCTCTGTTTTCAATTTCATAAACATGTTTACATATTCTGTGAAAATTCCCCCTTCTCTTTTAACAGGATCATACTCCACCACCTCATATTCCCAAACCTAATGCATTTCTAGTATTTTATCTTTCTCTACAGCTTTACGGACTTCGTCCACTACCCATGTTCCAGTGAGAGCCCTTTCCTCTTCACTATGTGCGCATTCTTCTATATTTAAAGTTCCGGCACACTTGCTGCACAGAGGAAAGAGAAGTTTGACCCCACTATGATATGGAAAAAACGGGAGAAACAGATTCGAGGGAGGAAGTACTGTACATTTCACAATCCCCTCAAATTTGTCAATGCTTGGGCATTCAACTCAAACGTAAATTTTAATTGGGTGTCTCACCGGGAATTTTTTTACTTTGCAACAATAAGGGTATAATGAAATTACATGTACGTAAGGTATTTCCTCCCCTGGGGCTGTTTTATAATATTTCACTGCGGAGCATCGTCCGCCATATAGAGCATCACGCGGCTTAATGGGACTTTTTCTACATTTTGGGTGTGTGGAAACGTACTCTTTAATGTGTGGACTTTCACGTAATTTACGTTTCCATTCACACTCGCACATCTCACGAATAATAAACCCTAATTCGCGCAAACGGGCAATTTTTTAAAAAAACTTATCATAGCGAATATTCATAGAGCTATGTGGATCATTATATATCTGGTGTAGTAAAAAGTAATCCATTATTTTTGCATGACTTTGAAGGCTTGACTTACCATAGTTAGAATGATCCGATTTAGGTCACATATGCGCCGTTTTGTTCGATAACGTGTTGCCATTTGGAAATTAATATCATGATGCATCTCTCATAGAAGCCCTTGTCCCTATTGGCAAAAAATTGAGACAGTCGATTTTCACAAGCCTCTCTTGACGCGAATTTTGCACCAGCAAACGTGTTCGCCATGGACAGGAACAGATGGTAATCACTCGGTGCCAGGTCCGGACTATAAGGTGGATGAATAAGAACCTCCCAACCAAGCTCCCGGAGCTTCTGGCGAGTCACTATCGATGTGTGTGGCCTGGCGTTGTCCTGGTGGAACACAATGCTTCTCCTATTGGCCAAAGCTGACCGCTTCTGGGCGATTGCTGCCTTCAGACGGTCCAATTCGTGACAGTATAGTTCCGAGTTAAGGGTTTGGCCGTAGGGAAGCAGCTCATAGCAGATAATTCCCTGCCAATCCCACCAAACACACAGCAAAACCTTCCTGGCCGTCAATCCTGGCTTGGGCACCGTTCGCGCCGGCGCACCGCGCTTCGACCACGACCGTTTCCGCGTGACGTTGTCGTAAGTGATCCACTTTTCATCACCAGTCACCAACCGCTTCAGAAATGGGTCGCTTTTGTTGCGATTCAGCAGCGATTCGCAGATGGAAATTCGGTCCATGAGGTTTTTTTGCGTTAACTCGTGTGGCACCTATACATCAAGCTTCTTTTTGTATCCAGCCTTATGCAAATGGTTCCACACGGATTTTTGTGCAATGTTTAGCTCGTGGGCAATCGAAACAGTGCTTACATGACGGTCGGACGCGACAATGTCCATGATTTTATCGACATGTTCAACACATGGCCTTCCAGTGCGTGGTACATCTTTGACGTCAAAATTACCGGCACGGAATCGACGAAACCAAACTTGCGCGTGATTGGCTGTTACAGTATCAGGACCTTAAACACTATTCACATTTGCAGCCGCCTGGCTTGCGTTTTCGCCTTTATCGAAGAAAAACTGTAAAATACAGCGTATTTTCTCTTTGCTAGTGTCCATTTTAACGCGCGCTCACACAACACTGAGTCAACTCATCACAACTATCTGAACAGATTTTGTAGTACGCAATCTCATCGTTTAAACGCCATCTCGTTGAACCCGATCGGACTTACACAACGCGAGATACAGATCACTGAAGCCATCTATTGGCAAAATAATGGATTACTTTTTACTACACCAGATATTTGTGTGTTACGCCCCGTAGGATAACAGCGGGGACAGCCATGCCAGAAGCACCCCTGGCATTCCCATATATGCTTCTGATTATTTATACACGCGTACCCGTCTACTTTAAAGATACCTAATAATACTAGCTCCCGCCCGTTTGCAGCATGCTCTATTGTAATACCCAACTTTTTTTCTTCATTTACCAGCCATTAAATTGCCTCCACAGATTGTTGATCTGCCCAACGATATCCATTATGGGAAATAATACCTATTATTTTCTCTTTTAGAAAATTTCGTCTGAAAAACAAATTACAGGCGCTGGCTATACTTATAGATTCTATCATATGATTAACATGAGATATTTCCTGAAATTCTATCATGAATTTAATACATGCCTTACGTAAAAGTTCAACATCTTTGCGACAATATCGAATTAATCCTTCTTTAAAATTAAATGTTTGTTTTGAGGAAATTTCATACCAGTACATAATTTTTTCTGCTCTTTCTCCTGCACATAGTCATAACCATAATATTTATGGTGGGGCATAAGTCCCACATGTTTCTGATTATTTTTTGTGTTGAAATAATGAGGAAAATAACTTCATCTACACCAAATGCTTCAGATTAGCCAGCGCCATAAGGAAGAAATTTAAACTGTCTATAAACTTTAGATATTTACAGTCCATACACAATATTTTACACCCCCTCATAATAACATTAGGGGTCCATTGTTTTTTGGTTATTATTGTACGTAGAATAAAATGTGCGTCGTAACCCCTTGCGTTATGAGCAACACAAATAACTTTATTGACATTGTTGGGTTTTTTACTCAAATAATCAAGGAAGTCAGCAATACATTTTTCACCATAGAAAATATTTTCTTGTCTACTACAAATGGTGCATGTAATATCATCACCACCCTTAAAACATTGATAACATACTTGCTGCGTAATTAGTAAGTTAGGCACATGTTCGTTTACTCCCTCTCGTAATACTTCGTTCTGTCTACATTCTATATCATAATACACCATCATCCATTTTTAGGACCTGTAGATTTATCAGGACGAATATAGAATAGATGGCGGGGGGCATCATATTTTCACAGTTTACGCAATACGTTTCCCCACATTTTTGAGGATTTCTATTTTTCTTAACAGCATATGCTTTGACATATTGTGCACATTTTTAACTGAGAACACAAATCCGTCTGTATATGATACGTCATTCACTCGTTACCATAAAAAACACCTGTTGCATTTGCCACAATTCAGTACTTCCTCTGTTTTTTACAGGGAGGATTTTTCTTGCATTTAGGGCATGCCTTACAATGAGCAATATGCCTTTGTTTATATTAAAATTCTTATAACATATATCACAAAAGTACGAACAGCTAAATGTGGCAGTTAAATTAGTAATAACATTATAATGATTATATAAAGGAGATTAATTTTCTTTTCACCACCCACGCCCTCGAAAAACGATTCCTCCCCCGTCAAACCATCGTACACTGTAATAGTATAATCACGTAAATACTCTTGAATCAATTTCAATGCAGGTATTCCACCACCATTTATTAAATTAACACCTGCACTCTTACACAATAATTTCACTTCTAAAGACATAAATTTCCTTTGCTGATTATAATAAGGCTTACATGCATTTTTATCACCCTGATTATGAATAAGCCCTTTAGCAATTACCAAGGCATGGCCAATACAGCTGCTATCTTAATTTTTAATAATAAATATACCCTTGCATTTTTTCATATTCTTCATCAGAGGTAAAATTCTGCCTTTCTCTCCCCTCCCCTATAGGTAGGGCCACATGATGGAAATCAATAACAAAACGATCTTGATCCATAAACTTTGCATTAGACTTATAACTCTTTTCAAAGCCTCCCAAATGAAGTCTTCCCCAACATTCGTTGCTTTTCGAAATGAAAACCAAAAAGACCTATCTGGGTTATTCTGATTCCATAATGTCAGTCCTACCTGATGATGGGGAGCTACATCTGTCATTAACATATTTAATAGTTGGGCAATTCCCCTTCGCAGCCAAGTAATTGGGTTTTCTCCATTAGGGGTTCTCGCAATTTGCGCAGTTATCATTATACCGTTCATTCGGATTTTTTTATACTTTCTAGTTATCTGGTTAATAATAGTTATATTACTAGAACTTTCCATTTTTAAATAAAATGTATGTACTATTATTACTTATAATATTATAGTATATAAAATACTTAATTTTGGTAATAAATTATCAGAGATCTTCCAAGTCTTCTTTCCAAGGTCCTTAGACGATCTAAATGAAAGAAAAAAAGAAATATAAAAATAATTAGTTATAAAAAATGTTATTATTTAACTAAGATTTTAAAAATAATAATAAAAAGCGGAATTTTTATTTTTATTAAAAACGTAAAACAGCTAATATAAAAAAATAATATTTTTTTCGTCATAACTTTTATAGTATGTAAGAGTAATATAATATTAAATGTTAAAACAAAATTTCAATATAATGTTTCGTTTACAAGTTATACACAATTATATATTTAACCTTTGACCTTAAGGTCACCACTCTTTTACATAAAATATTTTACTACAACTTATATCGAAACTGAAAACAGAATTTTAATATGTTGTTAAGTTTACGAGTTATACACAATTATTTATTTGACGTTTGACCTCGAGGTCACCACTTCTTTCACAAACTATTTGCTACCGCTTATACCGAAACTGAAAACAGAATTTTAATATGTTGTGCCGTTTGAGATATAGAGGGTTATATATTTGACCTTTGACCTCGAGGTCACCACTTTTTTAAAAAAAACTATTTGCTGCCCCTTATACCGAAACTGAAAACAATTTTAATATGTTGTTCCGTTTACGAGATATACATGGTTATATATTTGACCTTGAGGTCACCACTTTTTTCACAAATTATTTACTACCCTTATACCGAAACTGAAAACAGAATTTTAACATGTTGTTCCGTTTACGAGATATAGAGGGTTATATATTTGACCTTTGACCTCGAGGTCACCACTTTTTAAAAAAAACTATTTACTACCCTTACACCAAAACTGAAAACAGAATTTTAATGTTATTCCGTTTACGAGATATACAGGGTTACATATTTGACCTTTGACCTCAAGGTCAGGACTTTTTTGGGTTTGTAGTAGTGTGTGAAAAGTTGTAAAATATAGAAAAAACATAATTTTAATATTTTATTTCATTTATCAAATATTTAATAATTGTTTATAATTATTCATAATGTAATAATTTTTAATTAAGTTATTATGGTAAAGAAAATCTACTTGTGAAAAAATAAAATTTTAAAAATACAAGCTTTTCCATTTACAATTCAAATTACTGCTATTATCTTAATTTTTAATTAGGTTATTTTGGTAAAAATCTACTTACCTTCTTCTGCTGCTGCTGCTGCTATTAATTCCTCTTCTTCTCCAGGAAATCTTCTTCTTCTTGTTCTTCGTCTTCTACTCCACGAAACGTGAACTCATGGCAATTTTTCATAGTTAAGCTGCATCCTAAATACACCCTTCATCTCCTATTTCCTTTCCTACCGGAAGGTCGGCCATCTTAAGGACTGATCATATAACGTCTATTCCTTCCCTTGTGGCCTTTTTTAAATCCTTCGGCCAAGAATACATGCACTGCATCCTTCGTACCCTTTAGCGTTCAATTGTTTAATGTAGAAACTAGCGCCACCTATGAATTGACGGATGAAGAAAGCATTGCGCAGGGAGGAAGTGACCTCGCGTTGAAACCGGTGGTGTGGGGAGGGTAGTCCCGCGGGATTAACATCTTGCATTCCGTTGTTCCTTCCATTGTATCAATGGAGTTAGCCGTGAGCCGTTCCTTTCATTAATTCATTGTTTGTTTATTCTTTCGTGGTATTTTAAAGATTCTGTTCAAAATAAAATTCTGTTATTTGCAGCAACATTTTTTTAACAAAAAAATTTACAGAGGAAGAAAGCATTTATTTTAGGTAAGGGTCATCTTGCGTTGTTGGGGATGATAGTTTCAAAATCAAAAGAAGTTTTGTTAAAGCACGATTCTTAGTAGACGCTGTATGTGGTGCGGTCCATTCTCTTCTGCTCTTGTGTACAAGATAGGAAAATACTACAATAAATGATCTGATGTATTGCTGTTTTTTTAAATATCACGTTGGATTGCCTCTTGTTAAATTGAATTGAAGTATAACTTTAAGCAACTTTCAATCGGACCGGCATATGGTAAAGAAAGGAATGGGAAATGTAGCTGTCAGGATCTTACTTACGTGCTATTCTGGTATTCGCTTAATAAAGAGGACAACCCTGGAAAATCTGTCAGGATGGTAGCCCGTGAGGTTCGAACTTGAACTTCAATTATTACTTTCAGGCATCTAAGGCTCAGCCTGGCTCAGAGGAGGGGAAAGGGTGCGGGTAGGGCCAAGGCCTAAGTTGAAGGTACCATCCAGGCATTTCCTTGACGTGACAGGAAAAACTGTGGAAAACCTCAGCCAGGATGGTCAGGAAGGGAAGGAGTCGACCAGAGCCTAAGTTGAAAGCATCATCCGGCATTTGCCTGATGTGACTGAAGAAAATCCGTGGAGAAACTTGTCGGCATGGTCTGTCGCTGGTATCGAACATAGGACCTCCTGAAAGTGAACCTAACGCTTTACCAGTGATTCTAATTATTGCGTTTTGCGTTTCTAATTATTCGTGCTTTTTCAATTAGGGTTGTTTGCCTACGATGTCGTAACCACCACTCCTATCCCGCCACGCGCTGCACAATTGTTTACGATTCTAATGCTTTTTAAAGATGTCGCTATATTCGCCAAGTGTACAACGTCCAAAATGCTTCCTTTTCTACACTCATTCCAAGGTTCCTTTCCTTGACTCCTTTGGTTTCTCAGCAAAAGGAAGGAAAGGTAGGAAGGAAAGGAAGTATTTAGGATTGGGCCTTAGAGATGCCCCTCTGATGAGGGGTACAAAGGTTTACTCCCTTTCTTTCCAGAGTTGTTCATAATATATTTTGTATTTCAATTATTGTTAGATGGTCTAAGTGATTTTTTTTATAATTTCCTGAGGATTGTTTGACATGGGCCTGATTTTGTGAGATGTAACTTGGCTTATTTTTTAAATTGTTTTTACAGGGCATAAATGTGCCGGTAGTTCTCTACTGGCATGTCTTCGTAATTTCCGTGAACTGGATGGTCGGGTGGAAGTGTTCTGACATATAGTGCAAGGAGGTGATCTAGAGGTGTGAAATGGAAGCGTGGAGTGGCAGATATGTTTAGGTCGGTTCGGATATCATCTTGCATCAACGGATGGTCCGTGCCAATGTAGTTGTATCGAAGTGAAGCTATGTGTGCAGTGATCTCAGGGAAATTGACTCTCTTGTAAAGTTCTTGGGTTGGACTCGGGAGTTTGATCCTGTAGGCTGTACGTAGGGCATGTCTTTCCAAGATTTTAAGCCTTTCGTAATATTTGGCCGATGCCGACACCCAAGCTGTAAATCCATATGTCAGTAGTGGCCGTAGAAATGTCTTATATGTATTTATAAGCGTTTGTGGATGTAAGCCCCAACTTGTGCCACATAATCGTTTTAATAGATTTAGCCTATTCTGAGCTTTTCGGTTGACTTCGTTCAGGTGAGCATTCCATGTTAAATGTCTGTCAAATGTGATACCTAGGTACTTGGCTGTTTTCGCAATTGGTATCTTAATTTCACCGACTCTAAGTTGAAATAGGGAAGTATTTCGGTATACTCTAGAAGTGTGGTTCGGAGGCAGTATAACGAGAGCTTGAGTTTTTTCGCCATTTATTTTTAGTTTCCACCTGTTGCACCATATTTCCAACAGCTCTATCATGCGGTCAAGGCTGGAATTTATTATTTGTATGCTGGAAGCTGTAGCCAGGA